>JAKLMY010000126.1:0-78669 GCA_022814645.1 Ganoderma meredithae
AATCCCCAGTCTTCGTGTTAGCGGCATTAACCGCGAAACCTGCTCCGCTACAGCTTGGTAGACGTTTCCCTTGCTAATAGGCTTCGCCTCAAGGCTTCTCACCGCCGTCGGTTCCCTCCGTAAAGACGTGACAGCCGACACCCCTCTCGCACAACCCCCACGAGTGTAGCGCTCGAGGTGAGTCGTGACAGGCAGACGACTCCGACTGTTGATCGGAGATGGTCCTGCTTGCATGGATACACGAGCCAGACGCAAAGCCCTTGCTTAGAAGCATGCGGACGGTGAGTCAACCGCTGAAAACGTTCGTGGTCGTTTCGGGTGAGGGCAGTAGCGCGCAGCAAGCAGGAACGCGCGCACCTTGACCTCACAGCCTATCAACCGCCCTCAGTTTTACAACCTCCGTCTTTCATTAGAATGCTGTAGAAGAGTGTATCTGAAGACGAGAGGATCACGATTGATATTAAGAGATGGAACGAACAGACGAGGCACTGGCAGAGGGAAGCCCAAACAAGGCTCGGAAGCGCAGGCGTCAGGCGTATTGCAGCCCAGGCCAGACTATAGCAGTGCTCAAGCATGCCATCGACTATCCATCGCCCACACAGCCAAGAAATACCTCTTGTTTGTATTCATTCCAGTAGTCCACATCTGTTTAACCTCGCTCCTTGGCCACAGCAACAGGGGTGCGGACATGACATTGACAAGATGGTCGCACAGTCCACCGCTTTTGTTTCGCACGGGGCGGGCAGACGCTCACACGAGGGACAGGCCCTCGGCTGCGGGTTGCAGCTCGCAAGTGCTCCTCCAGCCACTTATACTTACCTTCCCCTGCTCCCCTTCCCGCGCTGTGCGCATTCTCTCTCGTTCTTTATCGTCTTACTTGCTTTCCACGACCCCACGACGTTTCCCGGCTGGTCCGTTTTCCCAGACACTCCTCAGTTATGCATCTCCTTCCCTACTCGCTTGCCCTCTCGTGTCTACTCTCGCTCGCCCCCGAATCCCTCGCCGTTCCCGCGCCGTTGCCACACTCATCACCACTCTCAATACCATTGGTTAGGCGGAGACCCCAGCGCAATGCCACCGACGACAGGCTCAAGTTCCACAAGGATGCTGTTGTGGCCAAGTATGGTCTTAGCTCCCGTCAGCAGAAGCGAGCTAGCGGCCTCAATCTGTACGTCCTCTGTCTTTTGGGGTTATGCAAGAGACCATTTTGATGGATCGTCTAGTCTTGCCAACCAAGACGGCGATGTATCCTTCTATGGCTCAATAGCCGTCGGTACTCCTCCAGTAGGATTCAATGTCATCCTGGATACAGGTTCATCGTGCGTATTGCCTCTCTCACCCTCTTCCCTTCCGCCGACCTATTCTTGTGCAGGGATCTCTGGCTGGCCAGCTCCAGTAGCCTAACTGCTATTGAGCAAGGCATCCCTACCTTCAACCCTAATAGTGAATGCGCACTCTATCTCCTCCACCGTCTACTCACCACTGTCTCCAGCGTCATCCACATTCAAGAACCTTGAAACACCGTTCCAGA
Organism: Ganoderma meredithae; assembly: GCA_022814645.1. NCBI lineage: Eukaryota > Fungi > Basidiomycota > Agaricomycetes > Polyporales > Polyporaceae > Ganoderma > Ganoderma meredithae. The sequence continues at coordinate 1,532 of JAKLMY010000126.1, forward strand.
TCCAGTACGGCTCCGGCGCCGCAGAGGGTGTTCTCGCTCAAGACGTCGTTCAAATGGCAGGTTTGTCGATCAAGTCTCAGACCTTCGGTAAGCCACCTGCACTCATCTCGCGTTAATCTCGTACCAATGAATGCCCGCCTCGCGCACCACAGCCGTCGCCACCACCACGACCGAAAACCTACTCTCCCAGCCCGTCTCGGGGCTGATGGGGCTCGCCTTCCAGACAATCTCCTCGTCGCGCGCGATGCCCCTCTGGGAGGCCCTCGCCACCACCGGCGCACTCGACAAGCCGCTCATGGCGTTCCAGCTCACGCGCTTCACCAATGACCCGAACGCGCAGGAGCAGCTCGAACCTGGAGGGACGTTCAACCTCGGCGCGGTCAACAACTCGCTCTTTACCGGCGATATCGACTACCAGCCCATCCCCGGCGGCCAGGGCACGTACTGGATACAGGAGCTCTCTGGTATGCCCGACCTTCTCCTTCTGACCTCGTCTTCACAACGACAGCTTTATTGACCGAGTTTGTTCGTTGTGGCTGTTGTTCTTTTGGCGCAGGCCTGACGGTGAACGGCAACGCCGTTACCCTTCCTGTGGGCGCTGGCTCGTACGCTGCGATCGATACTGGCACGACGCTCGTCATTGGGCCCGAGGCCGCCATTGCCGGGCTGTACGCACAGATTCCAGGGAGCCAGGCGCTCACCGGCCAGAACGCGGGTTACTACACCTATCGTACGTTCCATCCTTCTTTGCGCAGCTGTCGCCGTCTCCCAAACAACCGCTGACCACCATGTCCATTCTTACTTGCCATACCGATCGCAACAACAATGACAACAACAAAAACGCGCATATATTTAGCCTGTGACGCCGCCGTGAACGTGACGCTCCGCTTCGGCGCCTCGACGGTCTCCTGGCCCGTCTCCTCCACCGACTTCATCTTCCAGCAGATGGGCAACACCTGCGTCGGCGCGTTCATCGCGATCGACACCTCCATCGGGTCCGGTGTGCCTCCCTGGATCGTCGGCGACACGTTCCTTAAGAACGTCTACTCGGTCTACAGCGGGGCCACGCCGCCCGCGGTCGGCTTCGCCCAGCTCTCCGAGTCCGCGCTTGCGATGAACGGGAAGGATGCACCCCCGCCGACCCCCACGATCGGCTCGGTCGCATCGGCTAGTGCTACTGGGACCGGGGGGTTGAGGGACAAAGCGAATGGCGCGCCGCGCGGGATGAGCTTCGGGCTGCAGTGGGTTGTGGTCGGGGCCGCGGTGGTCGCGGGCAGCTTGGTGCTATGAGCGATATGATGGGAGATGCGTCGTGCCATTGTGTAGTAAGTTATTATTACTGCTGTTGGACTTTTAGTCGTGGCTACGAGTACGTGCTTGAGCGTCGGACGCTTGCACTTCATTGCTTGTTTCTACAGTACATAAGTTACGACGGACAATTAGAGAGTAGAAATACCAACGAAGGTTGATTTATACGCCCTAGCAATGTGTCGCGACGGATCAGCAGCGGCACTAGGCCATATACTTGAGGTAAAACCCGGCAGGAAGACGTGTTCACGACACTAAACGCGCAGCTCTGGCTCGAATACACAACAGTGCTCAGTGATAGCGCTGTAGATTGTCAGTACAACCGCGAACGTCGGTATCAGTCATGAGTCAACATGGATTACGGGGAAAGCGAGGAGAGCCGACAGCGACATCATTCCAAAACGCTTCCTCTTCTGGAGAGGCGCTGCCTGCAATGAAGGACCTGTAACGTCGCCGCGATGACGAGACGTCCTCCTCGTGCATGGTCTCGCCCACTCGTCGCATGGCAATGGACTCCATGGCCGGCGGATAGAAGCCAGCATATACCCAGTCGACGATCCACAAGCTCCCGCGTTGATCGAGCATGATATTGTTCGAATTGAGATCGCCGTGAGTGAACACGGGCGTCCGACATCGGAATGCGGCACGGGCGGAATCGCCGGGAGGTCGTTGGTCAAGACACCTCTGAGTAACTTGGCCCTCCAGCCGTGGAATGCCACCACTCGCAGAATCGGAAGAAGGAGCGCGTGGTCGAGAACGGGCCGTACACGGCGTCGTCCAGGACGCTGCCGCTGACGCGCCCATCCCCCAAACGCCCAAGCGGAGAGCTCGAGCGAGTCAGTGAGCGCAGCTGCTTCGTGTACCCGCGCAATGTGCACGCGACCCGGAACTGCATGAAGCCGCTCAGCATATCCCAGCACTCGTACAGCATCTCACCGTCGACGAAGTCCACGACGAGGAACACCGAGTGGGAGCAGAGGCCTCGGGGGACGGGGATGGTCGTGTGCTGCCGCACAAGCTCCATGCTGGCACGCTCGGAGGCTGACACCCATTTGACGAGAAGCGAGGGGCTTATCCTGTTAACCGCCACCTGGGGCGCGTCCTCGACACCGAGCCGCCGCTTCAGCTCCTCGCCCCACACGGTGTCCATAGGTTGGTCCATGAGATCCAATACGTCGGAATCCGACGCGAGGGGGGCCAGTTCGGCGGAGACCTGGAGTCCGCCCTGAGCAGTGGTCGGGGGCAACGAAGAATATGACTCACGTCTGACAGAGGCCCCGGGGGTGGAAGAGCGAAGCATGCCGCAACATAGTCCAGCAGAAAGGACCAGAACCTCCTGGAAAAGGAGATGATACGTGACTGGACAGGAGCGGAAGACAATTCTGTGACAGAATGTGCTGGCGGAATCCGAGTGAGGCGACAGGCCAACAACGAACAATGGGTAACGTACCGATGAACGCGAGAACATCATCGGTACCTTCTTCGGTAGTTAGACTCACAGACAAGCAGTCAATGTCGAACTGATACGACAAGATAGGCTTGCTGGCGAGGTAACGTAGATGGGGGTCTGAGTAGTCGCACGGAACAAGGTCCAGTTTCGTATGCACGACACAAGTGGATAAGGCGACCTTGCGAGCGACGTCAATGGTCTCAGGTGAGAGTATCTCAGGTTCTCGGGCATCGAGGAGGATCAGAGCGATGGACGTACGAGATAGTCCGTCCCCGAGCTGAACCTCTAGCAGAGATGCCTTCCATCTTGGGGACAGTGGTAGACCCGATTGTTCTGAATTATGCGATGTGACTACTGGAAGAGATATCAACAAGCCATACAGGCGCACCAGTTTTGATAACAAGGATTTCTTCCCAGTTCCAAGGCCGCCTATATAACAGGACCAAGTTAACGACGGGCCGGATCCAGAAACCACTATGAGGGATGGAAATAAATAGCACCATGGACAGCAACACGGACCCGCTGGGGAGGAGAGAGATTGAATGCAACGATGCAACGATGTAAGAGGCTCTGCCAAAGATTCAGTCCCAACATAAGGTCGACGTGCTGCCGCAAGGTGGTTGATGATGGCAAGACGTGTACGGCGATGCTGGCGCCTGCACCAGTGCCACCACCCCTTACACGCTTGTTGAATATTTCTGCTACCAGCTAACTACCACCAGACCTCAGTTAAAGTAGGTGAACAGCTTACACCTCTTTCGATTTCCCTGGTCAGTGTCTTTCAAATATGTGACGACGACGACAAAAAAAATTTCGAGAAGGAGGCGAAGCAGTCTATACAACTGCCATGCGCTGTGCGAAATACACATCATACATCCGGAATCTTGGCCGTATCGCGGTCCTGAATTATCCAGGTAACTCCTAAGCTTTCCCGTATTTGATGATCCTTGAAGACCTCACCTAATACCATAAGCTTCTAGACGTTGTCTTCACCCTCTGAGCACTATAAGTGATGGCTGTGCGAGCAAAGCCTCAGCTTGGAACGCACCATCGACTTTGGGGTGAATGAACTGTCGCAAAATTGGGCCCGGCGGACCGACGGCACCACCACCTTCTGGAAACAATGCGATTAGCCATCAACCTCTCGACTCAATCAAGGACTTATCGTGGTGCTGTCGTACTCACGTTTGCGTTCAACGGCAGCTGCGGGCGTCATAGGCGCATCCTGGGCCATGATGACCAACGCAAAGACCAAGGACACGAACAGAATGCGCATCGCGGGCGGTCAAAGAGGTAGAGGGCCGCACTGGCAGCCTGATGAAGTGTTCGTTAGATAAACGTCCCAGGATTCACAAGCGAGGTCAGTATATGTACGTCGCATATCGTTGGCCGCCAAACCAAGCTAACCTCCTTCTGTACGTTTCCCAATACATGGCATGGATGAGTTTCGTTATTTTCGTTGGACTCTCCCAGCCTTACAGCCGGCGTTAAGAGACACCCGTGGGGCACAAAACGGAGGTCCTGCGGCGGTCGCGAGACTCGAGAGTCTTGGATCTCAGGAAGATGTGAATCCATCACTTCCCGTGGTGCGGTCATAACCAAGTCACAGCTGTTGTGCGGCTTTCTTTCTTAAGCTGGGAGTGCGCATGCTTGTTCTTCTGGCATCCCATGCTCAACTGTGAGACAGGCTCTACCGATTTCACACGTTTGGAATTTCTCAGTTCCCAACGCTGCTGTGTTGCAATGTATGGATGTTATCCAATGCTTGCCGTATCTACGAGAGGCCATAGGTGCCGGAATGATATCAAGCGGTTCTCAAAGTGGCTTTGTACTGCGTTCTTTCTCTCTCCCCACAACTGTGCTCCTGGCCGGTCTTCAAATCCCACAGGGATGGATGCAAGGATGCCCACAGCCGAGCGACGCGGGCCGCTTGCAGGAGCCTTCTCTCTGCTGTCGGGCGATGGACTGCAGGCTAGCTTGCTCCGAACCGCTGACCTAGCTGCCGCACCGTGAGTGCCAGGTTCGCATATACTATGTGGTCCGTGCAGATCATGGGTTGGCACAAACCGACCTTTCTCGATTGTCGAGTTTTGTCATGACAACTGCTTCTAAGCTTCAGAATCCTTGTGCACTCTTGAGCATAACATCGTGCATCAATAGTGTCCTGTCTGATCAGCGTACACTTGATACGTCTTGATTTACGACAGCGTAGCAATCTCGCGCCGACAATTCTAGCGAGCTTTCCTACCCAACTCTACTAAGCCCTGTACAATCAACCGGTATCAAACCTAAGATCAACTGACCGCCCACGTTATATAACTTGTCTGCCCCGTTTTCCCAGCCTGAATCTCCAATTTCCTAAGGCTTGACGGCGATCTTCCCGGTATCCCGGCTCTTGTACTTGTTCAAAGCCTGCTGGTATTCTGACAACTTGAATACGTCGGTGACCTGTGGCGTTCGTATTGCTCACTCATCAGCGTACAGAAGCTTGCCAAACGAACGAAGAGCTCACCAGACCCTGCACCTTGATCTTACCGCTGTCGAGATACGCAACCGCACGAGGGAAGCAGTGCGACTGAGCGAACGAGCCGATGATCTATTTGGGCCCCCGCATTTTAATGTCAGCCAAAGGAGGAATCTGCACAGCTACAGGCGACACCGACCTTGATCTCGTCAAAGAAGATCTTCGCCGGGACCCAGTTCGCCGGCGTGGGGCCGTAAACGCTGTACACCAGGAGCGAGCCGCCCCTCCGCACATAGTTAATCGCCTCGTTCGCGACAGCGACGGAGCCTGTCGCCTCCACCTGCAACATTTCGTCCTAATGAACCCACAGCACAGACAATTGGAGCGCAGAATTCGTGTCGAGCGACTCACGACGACGTCAAACCCATACGGGTTGTCCTGCTTGAGCTTCTCCCACTGCAGCATCGGGTCCGCTCGATCGAGCTCGATATACTCGTCCCCTGCGTCCAGCTTGCGAGCCAATTCTGTCTTGATGCCCTTGTTAGCCGCGATCACGACCTTGGACGCACCGTTGAGCTTGAGGAGCTGCGCAAGGATGATGCCGGAGGGCCCGGCGCCGATGACGAGGGCCTCCATGCCGACCTTGATGTTCAGCCTGTCCAAGCCATGAATGGCGCACGAGGCGGGCTCGATGAGCGTGGCATCTTCGTCCGAGATGTTGTGGATCTTGAATACCTTGCGAGCGTCGCTGGAGGGTGGCAAACGAGCGAATTTTCAACGTGTAAATTTGAACAACGATGCCGTTCCGTCTGGGGAAGAGGAGTCTTGGGTGAAAGACTCACTAGGCAACGTATTGGCTGAAGCCGCCCTGGATGTTCACCCCGTGGCCATTCATGTTCTCACAAAGCGTGAACTCGGAACGACGGCAGTAAAAGCAATGACCACACTGCAACGAGAGGCCGTTAGAGAGACGCAATGGTGTCTACCTGCGACAGTGGTTTGCATGGAGCCATACCTCGACTAGGGGATCTCCGACGACCCGATCGCCTTTCGTGAATCCAGTAACAGTGCTGCCCACCTCCGCAATAACACCGACGACTTCATGACCGGGAACGAACTGGAATGACAAGGTCAGCCAAAGGAGACGGTAGATTATTTGTGAAAGGATGCACATATACTCACAGGGTACTTGACTATGTTCGGATCCCCGTCATGGAGGTGCTGGTCGGACCCGCAAAGACCTGTGAAGAGGATTCAGCTAGACACGAATAGACAGAAACGAGTCAGCACGACGTACCGCAGTATGTAACTGTAATTCTTCATTATTTGGAAAAAAAACTCAGACGAAGAAATGTCGTCACCTTTGATGAGAACCTGATGAGGCTTGACCTCCGGGATAGGGATCGTCTTAAGCTCGAAAACACGCGGCTATAAAGGTTACCAAGTGAGCCAATGTCCCAGATAACGCTATGCGTATAGCCACCTTCTCGTAGTATATCGCCTCCATATAGGTGTAGGGTTACAAGTAGTAGGAGACTCTGAAAGGCGATTGCACAAGGCGGAAACGGACACGTACTGACGATAGTCCCACAGATCGCAGCCGCATATCCGAACCGCTTTTATACACGCGTGCCCACGCCTGTAGGCTACTTGCTGCATTCATGAAGGATTACAAACCGCGCCAGATCGCAGTTCGCGGACTCCCAGAATTCCACAAGGGCATCGATCACGCTTAGCAAACGCGGCCGCCTTGAAACAGATGACCCCTCCCTTCTAACTTAGTCGCCCAAGGCGAAGATCCTTGAGAATCATTTTGATCGAAGGTGAGACGAATCCTCTCAAGTATTACGTGAACGGGACCGTCATCACTGCCATTGCGAGGAACCAACGTCAAGCCTGGGGCAGTGAACACAGGCACTGTACAATGTGGAACATTGCTCTATGCGGCATGCGCGGAGGCTAGATTTGGGGATATCCTCGGTATCCCGCGTTCGCGACTCCACGTCCCAATGGGAAAGGTATGGAGACCGGGTGCCCATGACCACTGCTCGAGGTACTCGAAACGGACGACGTGCCCTGCACATCCATGCGCGCCGGATAGGTACGAGGATCGGTGATGTCCTGCAAACAAAGATGTAGATCAAGGGACACGGATTGCGAAAGCAAATTGAGGAAACTCACATATAGCAGTGCCCCATTCGAGCCCTTCATGGTGAGCCCGGGTCCGTCCCAGAACTCACTCATCGCTGCTGCTCGTGGTTGGTGAGTATTTTGGCGCGCCCTGCGAGTGCGCCTGCGATGACGGAGGATGATGAAGAGCGCCAGAGTCCCGATGAGCAGCAAACCCAGTATGCCGCCGACGATCCCGCCGACGAGCGGCGCAGTGCTGCTTCCGTGTGCTGACGAGCCTGTAGTGCTGGCGCCGCTTGTTACGCTTACCGGAGGAGTCGGCGTAGATGAGGTCGGAGAAGAAGAAGCGGCTGATGGCGAAGAAGCCGTGATACCCGAGAATGACGGACTTGCGGATGCCGACGAGGACGTAAGATCGGTCACGTCGGGCACACCTTGACATCATACTGTCAGTGGGAAGATTCAACGCTACGGATTTGCAGTCACCTTGTTCCGCTAAGGCCCTTGCAGCATCGACGTTAAAGGTGCTATTCCTCTGGATTCCCGAGTAAGTCCTGGTGGCCGACAGTATGAGACGACTCGGACCCCATACCGTCACGTCAAGGAAAGCCCATGCAGGGATCGCGGTACCGCCCGGAACCGACTCCGGAAACCTGGTACGCCAGCGGCGAGGGGTCAGAGCAATGCAAACGATTCTTCCGCAGAAAAGCACTCACGTTCCATTGTAGATCTGCGTGCAGTTCACAGTATATGTCGGCCACCTAGATATAGATCGTCAAAAACGCGATCGATGAGAGCACATACCAGACTCACGGTTCGATCCCTGCACCTTGACAAATGCCGCACGCCGCCATGGTCGAGTAAAGTACTGTATTGCAATCGCACGGCGTGGAGTCGAAAGGGTCCTTCGCGAGAGGGCCTTGGTAGACCCAGTTGGTCGGCACGGGGGGAACGAAAGTAGCTGGGAGCACAGGTGTTAGTGGCATGGAGGAGAGACCCGATGAGATGGTGAGGATACCGTTTCCGATGCCGTAGCACGGCGTCCAGAGCCATGCGGTGACTAAACACGGGCTCTGACCTAGGGAATTAGCCATCTGGATGGTATCCCTCAGTACCCCGAAAATGCACGACATTGCTCGACGCACCCAGTCGAATTCGCTATGACACTTTGCGGTGGTGTTCTGAGCCCATGCAGGCAAAACTCCCACCGCAAAGAGGACGGAGAGGATAAAGAGGATGGAAGTGGAGACCATTGTGAAGGGGGCGCTTTGAAGCGTTTTGCCACACGACGAGGGGGTGGGCCAGTGTACAAGTAGTCTAATGAAGCGTGTCTTGATGATATCAGGGAGCGCAAAACTCTCCGACTAAACCCGCACGTACAATTTTGACAATCCCGATGATGTGCACCCGCATCTTCGGTGCATGTAACTGCCCTATCGGAGACGGTGGTGACAGGCGAGTGTCACGAGTCAAGAAACGAAAACGCTGGAAAGTTGGCCTTTCAACACATGTTACCTCGTTGGGTAACTCTTGAGTGAGTGCTGTAGGCTCATAGTTCGGAGGCAAGCGGAAATGGGTGTAAACGAGGAGAAAGCAAGCAGTCGATTCATGCACATCTCCTTCGCAAGGGCGAGGTCAAACTGCAGTTGCCGTGCCCGGTTGAGTTGTTGTGATAATGTGATTGCGATCTGCAAACTGAGGTGGACAGAGACATTGGGATCCGCTGCACCATTTTCGTCTGCCAAGGAGGGACATGTTTGAGAGAGGAAGGCGGTACAGAAGAAGGACTCACTACAACCATCACGGTCATGTACACGTAAATGTGGAAGGACGCGTCAAGCATGATGGACCGCAACGGGGGGGGAGATGACAAGGCGATGGCAAAGACAGGTAATGCTGGGCTTAATTACATCTACTACTGTTGAGCTGCTAGAACAACAACAGACAGGAACATACAGAAGTCTGATTATATCGTCGTGTCCTCCGAGTCGTTCAAACGGCTCATAGGGTCCTCGCTTGCAGGATAAGTAGCCATGTTGGAGTATTGGTCGCGGTTGGGTTTATGAAGCCAAGCAGTTTCGAAAGCAATCAGCAATGGCACTGGCACGAGTTGCAGACAAGGGCCAACATATGAAGACAGGAGGATGGTTGCCAGGGGAGAGCAGCCGATGCGGCGAACTTTGAAGCCTTTCAAGTTGGACATGCGGCGTCAACTGCTGTTTCGGCAAACACCGTGCCTCCGTTCGAATCCTGCTGGATACCCCATGCCCAGCTTTCCCGGCAAGAAGTCAACTGTCGGATCGTATCCCTGAAACAAACATACACATGTATCGACAGTCGATGTCCGTGGTGAGAAGCCTAATACATCAGTCACTCAACACATGTGCGCAACTTGGGGGACTATGAGTCAGAGTACAGGTGTGCGCACCGATACATGAAGACGAAGGAGGGAATCGGATGGCTTCAATTCGCCACACATACATCCATCTGCACAATTTGCATAAACATGGTACATTGATTGACGTCGGTTATCTGGGGCCTTCATTGCGTCTTCGTCAAATAATCTGTCCACCACTCCTCGAACGGGTTCCATCCAAGACTGCCGAAGCCCTCCATGAGATCTTCCGTCTCGCGTACGTACAGTTGCGTGTTCGCCGGTCGAGGAGTGCCGTCCTGTGTACGCCGTCCTCAGCCCGCTCAAGTGTGAAAAGTCCCAATCAAACGAGACAAACCTTGGGGGGCTCTGCGTCGGCGATAATGTGCCCGTGAGGTACGCCGAGGATATTGGCGAAGATCAAGCACATCTCGTACTTCGTGAACGGTTCCGCAGCGCTGTAGTGCACGATGGGCGGGATGACGCGCGATGGTGGCAAAGCTGTAATTTCAGTCCAATGCGTTAGATAAGAGCTCTGGCAAATGGGAACGACGGCGTACTTGTGAGGCGGACCAGGAAGTCAGCGATATCGACGACGTTGGTGGGGAAGCGTGTCGCAAAGTGGTCCATGGTATACTGCTTCCCGCTCTGGTCGGCTACAACGTCGAGCAGAATGTTGACGGCGCTGTCTTTGTTATCAGGCGCGGGCCCATATCTATTTTGTTCTATCAGCATGCAAACAAACGGGGAGGGAGAGGATGGTATACAAGACTGGTACGCGGAGGACGATCGATTGAGAGCCAGAGAAACCGAGAACAGCCGTCTCGCCATCTCTTTTTGTGGTCCCATACAGATTGAGGGGATTTGTGGCTGCTGACGGTGCGTATGGTGGAGACGTCCCATCGAAGACGTAATCTAAACGACCAGAAACTAGATCAGTGATCGTGCTACCTAACACTTGAAGAGGAACTGCAGACCGGTGGAGATGTACACGAGCTTAAACTTCAGCTTCTTCGAAAGCTTTGCGAGGGCGTCAGGAACCGACACATTGATCTAAGGCCAGGGTGCTGAGCGAGACATGGGGTAGCTGGCCTGCGAGTGACCAACCTTCCGTGCGGCTTCTGGGTCCTGAGTATCTCGGTCAGGTTTTGCAACATCGTCACAGTGAACTACCTTACCTTCTCCGCTACGTCTGGACGCCGCTCAGCGGCACAATGGATGACCCCTGCGAACAGTGGCACCTGAGCAAACCAGGCATGGGCTAGTCGGAAGATAGGAAAGTGTGCATACAGTCCGGCTTGAATTCCGTGAAAACGTGTTCAGTCGCTTCAGCATCGAGGAGGTCAAGTTTGGTCAGCTCGTCCGTTGGCCGCGAGTTTGCAAGCCCCAGTGTGGTATTGCCTGCGGACTTGAACGCAGCATAGACAGCGGATCCCAGGATGCCGGATGCGCCTGTCATAGCAAACCAGATTAATCGTCATTTTATACAGCTTGTCTTTCAACTTTGAGGTTGCTCCTTGCTCATAGATCCCACCTGTAACAATAACGCGTATCATCCTGACCAAGATGAAGAGGCGGAAGGGGAGTTTGTCGGAGAGGCAGTAAACGAAGTCGGTCTGTGCCAAGATCGCACTAACCGGCATGGGACATGAGAGAGGAGCGGCCCCCTCCGGGCCGCAATTATGACATCATCCGATATCGAGACAGGAGGCAGAATCGAGAGCACCGGCACACTCTAGCGGGCTTATTCCACTGTTTTGTACCACACCATCGTCATGTCTTCTACTCGCAAAGACCGATTTTCGTTCGGCACCCAGTCGCCACCCTGCGTCGACCAGGAACCCATGGGGGTATGCTCCATTCGCGGGGACAAGCCGAAGTCCGTGCCAGACAGGGAGCAGAGGGCACGTGCGTACTCGGATTCATGTTCAACGGCCATCTTCTAACGCTTTCGCATCGCTCTAAACGCAGAATACTTCAAAAATGACTGGACTGAGGATTCCCAAGCTGCCGGCAGTGTACCTGTCAAGGGCACGGGCACCGAAAAGGTGAGCCGCAAACACCTGGTCTCTGCTGCAACGGCTAAGTTATTTCTTCGCCACATAGGTCCAGAAGGAGAAGATAAAGACAGATTGAATCTGCGCAAAGCGAAGCTCTGGAGGGAGCTCTGCTGTCCCTGTATAATAGTTCTTGTATGAGTACCCTTCCGCTGTCCTGAGACGCGGCCGAGCCGTGGATTGATGATATACATTGACCACAGCAAGCCAAGAACGCCGACGTACGGCCCATCACGCTGGCGTAGTACAAGTAAAATCAAGCTATGAGAGGTGGGCAATCAGCCGAAAGTCACGTCTCGCGGGAAAGGGGGTTAGAGGAGGAGTAAACATACCTCGGACGTGCTTGCAATGTTCTTGCAAACGTACGTCCCGGTTCCGTCCCTGGAAGTGAGGTTCGTGCCCCTCGCAGTGATGTCCTCGCAAGCGTCAGAGCATTCAATATCGACCACAACGCTCCCTTCTCTACCTGAAGATGTCCCAGTGACGTTGATGTCTGTTTGAAACGATCAGACCGATACGTTTTGCGGACCTCGAGGAAAAGCAACGCACAATGGACGTCTGATATCGTGACTTTGCTTGGGAACTGGGCACATATATCCGCCGCGGTGGAGTAGCACTGATCAATGAGGATTGGGTTGTCGACATTGGAAACTGCATGCGCCGTCAGAACAACGACGCGGCATTTCAGGAACCACGAAGCGTACCGAAGAAGTCCTCGAAAGTGATGTTCTTCACGAATCCATCACCTCCACCTGTAGTGCTAGCTGTGCACATCACATTCGATATACGTCTGAACACGTCCGTAATCAAGAAAGGCCAACAACACGTACTGGAGGAAGGGTTCCCGCCGAAAACCTTAATCCTAGCACCGTTTTGCGCATTCAGCATGGTGATATGTGACGGAGACGTTTGCGACGATGTCTGTCTCCCCGGCATACTGGCCCAGACTACCGACAGAGACACCGTGTGAGCCGTTACACCACATGTTCGCGACAATGATATTCGTGCTGTTGGGTTTAAAGGCTATCCACCCGCACAAGCTACCATGAGACTAGGCGCGAGACAAGAGGATGAGAAGTATTCGAAGGTGCACGTACAGATACAGTCATCGTCATTTACAACGACAGAATCCCGGATCGTTACAGAGGAGGAGCGATAGACGTCCCATCCATCTGAGTTTGCTGTGGGGCTGCTCGAATAGGAAATTGAACGGATGCTGGAGGGTGGCTGTCAGCACATGGGGATCAGAGCATTCAGAAGGAACACTTACTTGATGTCCTTGTAGGTCACATTCGTGCTCTGGTACACGAACTAGATATACGCGTCAATGTAAGCAAAATTGATACGCCATAGAAGGATCTGTTTACGTTGTTCTATGAATGTATCGTCAGCTTTTCAGACGTCGCGAAATGGAACTATGGCAGAGCCGCTTCACCCAGAACGGAGAGCCAATCTGCCTGATGTTCTCCACAACAACATTCGTCGCGTTTCCAACGGTCAGCGAGATGGGCCTCGCGAAGGTGGTTGATGACCCTCCCGCGGTGCCGGAATTCCATTTTTACGAGGACGTCAGATGGTGTGCGAAGCGCATGGCATTGGGAAAAGGCTTCAAATTACATGAGTGTTGTTGAAGGTGTCCCACCAAACCTGACCATTTCCATCAAGCGTGCCGCCACCGAACAGGTGTATGCTGTTTCCAGAGAGAAACCAGAAAGTTGTTCTACACCGGATTCAGAACGCGAGATAGAAGGACGGGGGCAGGGGATGCTCACGCGTTTTGGTAGGTGAGATCCAGGCTTTGTGGAGACCACTTGGCGATGTCGGGCGTATACTGGACTGAGCAAACGCATTTGCATATTATACAAAGTCCACACAAAGCCGACACTACTCACCCGTTCCACTAAGTTCAATCTCAACGTTGTCCAAGTCCTTGGTCAATAGCAAGGTATCGACGACGTAGTACTTGTCGAGGACAATCTTGGCATCCCTTGCACACTCCTTGAATGCGGCCAGGATGGCAGGTCCGTCATCTTCTCCGCCACCAATCGCAGGGACGCTGCACGTCTTCTGAGGTCGCAGAGAGTTGCCGCGTGCCAAAGCGAGCGCGGCGCCGAGAACAAGGATTCTGAAGAACTTGGTGTACATTTCTAGTGCGTAGATAAAAACAAGACACTGTAGTGCAAGCGAAGACGTACAGAGCGTCGCCGCGCGACCAGACCGCCCCAGTTCCTCTCCCCGACTTCTTGTGTTCGCCTATGAGGATCACGAGGGCGGTGCTGGGAACATCTCACCCAACCCCAGAACTCGTTGCGGCCCGGAGGCGTGGTGTTTATCTGACGGAGAAGGCACGGCATGGCAGCGGGTGCTGGCTGCCGCGATGCTCATCGTGAACGGCGGAGGTCAGGAAGAGGCTCCCTGCATGCGGGGTGTAGGGTGTATGCGCGATTGCTTCGCCCCCCGGGCCGCTGTTCGGCTTCACGCGTCTCATCACGTGCACCGTTCCTCCTTCAAGACCCCGAAAATATCTCCTGAAAGGGTAGAGAGCGCCCCCAGACACCTTTGTCAGTCTCGCGCCGATAGATGCACGCACGGCAGCTTGGGGGCGCCCGACCTCTTCGCCGACCTCCACTGCGTCCCCGCCGTCGACGCTTCCAGCTGATCATGGCTGGCCTTCAGGGTTATGTCGACCGTGAGTCACCTCGAAACCCCTAACTCTGAGCTCTGTGTCCTCACTTCGGGTCTTCCGCCACAGACAGAGTCCTCCTCATCCTACAGGATGGCAGAGCGATTGTGGTACGTTTCACCCTCCTTTTTCGTTGTATATGCACGCTGAAAACACAATTTTATCGGTTTTGCGATTACGATCTGACAATCACTGGCCACCTTACCACCACCGCTGCTGAACAAACGTCTTTGTAGGGTGTGATGGCGGGGTTCGACCAAAAGTCCAACGTCGTGTTGTCGGAAAGCAAGGAGCGCGTGTACAGCATGGAGGAGGGCGTGGAGGAAATCCCATTAGGACTGTACCTGGTGAAGGGTGACCAAATGTGAGTTCTGCTTGTTGCATATCCCCGTTTCTTTTCTTTCCCTGCCCGACCTCGAACGTATGCTGAAACAAAACGCAGAGTGCTCATCGGAGAGCTGGATGAAGCTACCGACAAGGCCGTTGACTTGTCGACTATACGCGCAGAGCCACTACCACCCATACGGTACTAGCGGCACCAAGGTTCCATGCGACGCGTCCATCCATCCAAACGCCAATGCCATGCCCTTATCCATGCCACCTTCTCATGCCACGAGGTCACAAACGCCGTCAGTTGTTCGTGTCATCCGGCGACAGCGAACGTGTTCGGTCCGTGTCGAGCGCAAGTCTTCGATGAACGGTCGTCGTATTCCAGCGACGATATCGATATCAGAATGGATGTGGTGGGCTAGGGCGGTACCCAAAAATGATATCCAAGAGGATGTTGGGAAGAGGTTTCGCAGAGCTTTGCGTGTTGGAGGATGTAAGCCATCTTAAATTAACATGAATTACATCGTCGGATCCTGTGCCGATGTCCCCATGTCGCTCAGATTGTGCTTAGACTTCGAAGGATGCAGGTCAAAGGGCTTCCCTATACAGTCTCCACTGTGCGCTTGCATTTTCAGGTATGAATGCCTTCGGTTCCATATGAGTCGGTTATGAAATGATTCTAACCACACTGCGATAGAGATCCGCCCTTTCACGCAGGCTCACCGAGTAGCCCGGCATGCCATATTAATAGCCTCTCCGCCGCAGCGCCGCCGTCTGCGTGGTGTCATGTACGTGCACTGCTCGAAGTCGCCGTTTGGATTGCGTCACGATACCCCTCTGGCTTTGGGAGCTCATTTTCTCTGTGCTGAAACGAGTACAGCCGGCAACTCCTGTCGTGCATTCCATAACCGCCTTACTCATCTTTTCGTTCCCCCCTCTCGCCATGTTCGCCGCCGAATATCGTGATTTGCGCGGCGATGCGTATCCGCCGCCCGAACTGTGGTGGCTGGGGGCGATCGGGAAAGAGACTTTCCGTGCATCAGCACGTTTAGTTCATGAAACGTCCAAATGTACGTATTGGGTCGTCGATGCTTCTCAGGCGCGTCGCTATAAAAGCGGGTCCTGCTAATGTCTCGTTCTGTGCGCCCCTCGCCATACCAGCTCTTCCTCCTGCCTCGGGCTTGTCACTCCTTGCAAACCCCTGCCAACATGTTTCGGAAGACCTTCATCGTCGCCCTCGCAGCCTTCGCCACCATCGTCTCCTCTGGACCAGTCCCTCGGCAAGCGACCGTAACCGGTAAGTCGACTTCGCATGTTCCCTGTTTCCGCTCCCGGTTCTCGTTTTTCCTCAGAAGGGCATCGCTGACGTGCGCACGGACCCCAGATGTTCAGATCTTCCAGTTCGCTCTTACATTGGAGCACCTCGAAAACGCGTTTTACAGCGCCGCTCTTGCCAAGTTCACCGTGAGGGACTTCGTGGCCGCCGGATACCCCAGCTGGGTTTACGGCCGCTTCGCCGAAATCGCGAGCCACGAGAGGACGCACGTCAAGTACCTTACCGAGGCCCTCGGATCCAATGCCGTACCTGTCTGTACCTACGACTTGTAAGCATTCATGTCTCGGCCTCCTGTGGGGCGAGGAGTTCTGCAAGGGATATGTTGACTTACGGGATGGAACATGGAATAGTGGCAATACATTGGATGATCCTACGTCATTCGCCAAGCAATCGCGGGTCTTCGAGACAGTTGGTACGTCTGCATACCTCGGGGGGGCAGGAGTGCTCCAGGACAAGATGCATGTGGTAGAGGCAGGGGTGCGTGGATCCATCCTCGTCGCTATCTCCTCTCGGGCCCTGACTCCGACACTCGCATATAGTCTATCCTCGCTGTCGAGAGCAGCCAGGCTGGGTGGGTGAGCGCGGCCGTCCTCAAGCACCAGCCGTGGAATGGGCCATTCACGATTCCGCTCCCCGCTAGTGGCGCGTACTCGCTTGCTCGTGAGTTTATCACCTCGCCGCCATTTGTCCTTACATGGAAGCGCTCATGGGCGGTTTTGGCAATCAGATCCCTTCATCACGGCGTGTCCACTCACCTACCCCCAGCTCCCCATTATACCTCTCCCCGCCCTCACCCTTTCCAAGCCCACGCCCGAACCCGGCTCGACGATCAAGTTCTCGTTCCCTCAGGCGGATTTCACCTCCGGGAAGCCGTACTACGCTGCGTGGCTCGACGGGCTCACCGTGACGTACACCGATATCGCGGCGGACGGGTCTACGACGGTGCCCCGTGGCTTGCTCGGTATCGTTTACGTCGCCATCGTCAAGTCGAAGGAGACGCCGAGCGACAACAACCTCATCAGCGGGTTCGCGCTCATCGCGTACGACTACGATTCCTCCATAGACGACTCAGAGGCGGGGTCCCCAGTTTAGAATGTGCGGGGACGGGAATACGAGGGTTACCATGGGACAGATGATTGCAGTGTGGTAGTCTTCCTTGTGGCCGGCAGATGGACAGCTCATGGCTGTGTTACGGATAGCGTTCATTCCAGCGTACTAATACTGTGAAACTGTCTTTACCGATCGAATGAACCATGACTGGACGATGTAGTATACTGGGGACCGGGACCGTGGACTCCATGAGATCGCTGTGTTCAGGATAAGACACTGGCAGGATAGACGAATGACATTTCGAGTATGGTACAGTATAACCAGAGATGAAGTTGTTCTCCGATGTCTCTGGCATTGCAAGAATCGCGGGCCTGGGTCCGGGGCAAAGAAGCAGCGCGATTAGCCGGGTTCTGTGGACCATCCCAACCAGGCAAATCAAGCGCCCATTGCAACCAGCAGGACCATCGGCGCTCCGAGATGCCCAGCGGCTGCCACACCGAGGCGGCTCTTCTCACTCGAACTTGGGGTCGGGCATCTATACACTCTTGCTTCTCCCTGGACTTTCTGGGCTAGGAATGACTGAACACCCCACACTCTCATGGGAAGCTATACAAGATGGTTCCGTGTTCTATAGACGACACCAACTGTACACCATTCCGGGGAAACTACCAGGTGACTTGCAAGACTTCATCATTGCGGGATGTCGCTACGGGGGCCCTATCGGTGTGTGTCACGACAGATACCCCCCATGCACTCTCCTAAATCAATCTTCTAGCTCTCATGCGGGATACCTCCAAGCTCGTTGCCATAAACACTGCGGCGCCAACATTCTCCAAAGCCCAAATATCCATATATTCGCCCGCCGGAGAGGGCATCCTTTTGTTCAGTGTGGATACTTACTGTTCTTCGATCCGCAAACGATAGCGGCTGACATACACATACAGTGGGACCAAGGGAAGATAATTCGGTTCGGGTGGACAGGCGATGAACGGCTGGTCGTGCTCAATGAGGAGGGCGTGTACCGCATATACGATCTGCAGGGGGAGTACCAACAATATTCGCTGGGGAGCGAAGCTGGGGAGCTGGGCATCATTGACGCGCGAATACACGAAACCGGCCTCGTTGCGCTTACGGGCTCATTGACGTTCCTGGAGGTGAAGGAGTGGTCAGGAGGCAAGCCACTCGCGCTAGCCAACCCAGGTGCGCACGTCCGCTCGTGTCCCGTCTCCCCCATCTACATATGAGTAATGGTGTAGGCTTGTCCCATCCGCCCCAGTCCTGGACCGTCATCCCTCCCGACCAAACAATCTCGCGTCACGTTGAGGTCCTGCTCTCCGTCGAGTCGACAATATACAGCGTCGACAATCTCGAAAACATCGACCAGCGCATATCCCGTGGGCCGTTTACGCACATGTCCCCTTCCCCGAATGGCAAGTCTCTCGCGCTCCTGACGCACTCGGGGCTCCTGTGGGTCGTCTCGACCGACTTCCAGCGAAGTCTGGCCGAGTTTGACACTTCCGGGGTGGTTGGCGTGTCTGGGGATGTACATCAGGTGGAATGGTGCGGGAACGACGCGGTACTCGTGACATGGCGCGGTGTTGCAGTGCTGATCGGGCCCTTTGGTGATACGTTGCAGTACGTCTGCCATATTGTTGTAACCGCTCTGATTAATGTTTCATGGTGGACGCGCATATATCCAGGTACTTTTATCCTGGGTCCACTTTTGCGACAACAGAACCCGACGGCATTCGCATCATTGGTCCAGATACTTGTGACTTCGTCCAAAAAGTGCCCGGTATGTACTCATCGCTGTGTCATGTGTGCTCATAGACCTAATCCCTCCCTAAAGCATCCTCTGCCTCAGTCTTCCGACCCGGCTCGACGTCACCATCCGCTATCCTCTTCGATGCATGGGAGAACTTTTCAAAGAGGTCACCCAAGGCAGATGAAAGCATCCGAAGCATCCGCCCAGAGCTCGCCGCCGCAGTGGACGAGTGCATTGACGCCGCAGCGCGAGAATGGGAGCCAGTCTGGCAGAGACGCCTGCTGAATGTGCGTTCTGCGAGCAGTCCCTCTATTCCTTTTTCCAACCGATACTCACCAGCAAGCAGGCTGCGAAGTTCGGCCGCTCGTTCCTGGACCTCTACGACCCCTCCGACTTCATCCAGGTCGGCCAAGCCCTCAAGGTCCTCAACGCCGCGCGCTTCTACGAGATCGGCATCCCTCTCTCCTACGCGCAGTACACGCAGCTCTCGCCCACGCACCTCGTCTCTCGTCTCCTCGCACGCAACCTTCACCTGCTCGCGCTGCGCATCTCGTCCTACCTCGCGCTCGCGCCCGACGCGGTCCTCAAGCATTGGGCGTGTGCGAAGATCGTGCGCTCGAAGCCGCAGGCGAGCGGGACAGGCAAGAACGCGGAGCTCGAGGGGGGCGACGAGGCGCTCTGCCGCGTCATCGTCGACAAGTTCGAGACGCTGGGCAGGGGCTGCGCGGGCGTGAGCTACGCGGACATCGCGAAGCGCGCGTGGGAGGTCGGGCGGACCGCGCTCGCGACGCGGCTGCTAGACTACGAGACGAAGGCGTCCGACCAGGTGCCGTTGCTTCTGAGCATGCAGGAGGACAAGCTCGCGCTCGCGAAGGCGGTGGAGAGTGGTGACACGGATCTCGGTGAGTGAATGGATGTGGTGGGGCGGATGCGGCAGAACAATTCCTCATTCGCGTGGCAAATGACAGTGTACCATGTACTTCTGCACCTGCAGAAGCGGCTGTCGCTGGGCTCGTTCTTCCGGCTCATCGAGGACGGCGGGCCGCGCTTGGCGCTGGCGAGCCGATTGCTGCAGGTGTATGCGCGGGAACAGAACCGCGACATGCTTAGGGACTTCTACTACTCGGACGACCGGAGGGTCGACAGTGCGGTGCTTTGTATGGACGATGCTTCGCTCGCCCTAGTACGTTCTCTTCCTCAATGCCCGCGTTGATTGTCACTCATTTGGACCATATAGGACCCTACAGCAAAGCTGACCTCTATCAAGGCGGCACAGAAGTTCTTCTCAGAAGACAAGGACCGTTCGTTCGAAGCGAAGGTACGATCCTCAATGCGGAAGGAATCATGTAGACTCACTCGTGATCGCAGATGATGGACGAGAGCGCACGTCTTATGACGGTACAGCTGACGATCGAGAAGGAAGCCGACGGCAAGATTGCGTTCTTTGGACAGAGCGTCAACGAGACTATTCGGACTTGTTTGATAAACGGCATGGCGAAACGTGCGGACAAACTCAAGTCCGATTTCAAGGTTCCCGACAAGCGGTGGGCTTTGCAAGCAAACTACCCATTCATTTTGAGATGTGACTGATTCAAATATGATGCCTAGCTTTTGGTACCTCAAACTGCACGCTCTCACGTCGATACGCGATTTCGAAGGGCTTGAGGCATTTACCAAGTCCCGGCGAAACCCCATTGGATTCGAGGCCTTCGTGAAGCACCTCGTTGATAAAGGATATCAGAAAGAAGCCCTATCGTACGTCCCGCGATGTGATGGACCCAAGCGTGCCGATTTGTATGTCCTGTGCAACGACTGGCGAGCCGCGGCGAAGGAATGCAAGGACCGTAATGACAAGACGAAACTCGAGTGCGTCATTTCTTGTTCATCCGCGTTCTGTGCAGCAGATGTGCTAATGAAAGTCGAACAATAATAATCAAGACAACTACGGAAATCTGCACCGAATTCCCTAGTGGCGAGAGAGCTCGAGCAGGTTGTCGCATCTATGAAGTAGTACGCTATTGACTCCAAATGATACCCACTTTGGATTTCATTTCCAGCAGTGCGTAAAGATCCGAGACGAGACAGGGTACTAGATGCTACTCTCAGCCGCAATCAGGGGTAGACTACTGTACAAGAATCCTTAGCGACGTCGACCGCCACGGAAGATTGACTGCTGCGAAATCATAGCCCTCATCCAAGCGCCGCCCTCTAGTAGACCTCGATTCTACGCCGCAGTCACTTTCTCAAGCCGCTGACCGTACACAGACCCATCATCCGCCCCGGACCATAACGTCTTCCCGTCCCGAGAGAAGGCCACATGACGCACCGGTGCGCCCGTGTGTCCCCAGAACCTCTTCACCAGAGAACCATCGCTCACTTTGAACAACCGCACGGTGTGGTCCCACGACCCCGTCGCTACATACTTTCCATCAGGCGAAAAAACAGCTACCTGCACCCAATTGAAGTGCTTGAACGAGAGGATGCGCTCGCCTCCCGAGACTGGCCAAATCTTCGCCTTCCGGTCTTCCGACGCTGATAGGACGAACTTGCCGTCGGGTGAGAACGCGACGGCCAACACGGGCCCCGAATGCCCTCGCAGGATCGACAGGGCTGCCGCCGGTTCAGCGTCGAGGTCCCAGATCCGGACGGTATGGTCCGTGGATGCGGTAGCGAGGCGCGTGCCCGCAGGATCGAATGCGGCGGCCGTGACAGAGGCGGTGCGCACAGGGAGCGCAGTGTGTAACCTCCCAGACGTAACGTCCCAGACACAACAATGGCAGTCGTGGGAACCATCTGGCGTCAAGGACAGTAGCCACCGCCCGCTGGAAAACACAAGGCGTTCCACCCCGAGCTCCCTATCCGCGGGGTTGGTCGGTGCGCCTCTCGTGAGCTTGAGCACGTGAAGCTCATGCAAAGTATGCCCATCCAGGACGTGGATAGTACCGTTTGCGCACCCAACTGCAAGATGCGCGCCGTTGGGGGACCAGGCACATGTTCGAATGGTTGTTCCCTCCTCGCGAACCGTGTAGGCTTGCTCAACCCCGCCTGAGTCGGGGATATGCCAAACCACAAGCCCATCGTCTCCGGTTGATGCGAGGCGTCGACTGTCCGCCGAAAAAGCAAGGGAAACTGGATGTCCAGTTTTTTTGGATGCTGGCCACTCCCACGCCAAGGTTTTCTGCATGGCATCCCAGAGTACGACAGTTCCGTCCGATGCAGCGCTGACAACCCATTTATCGTCTGGTGATAGGACGAGGGTCTTAACGGCACTGGCATGACCGAGGATAGCGCGCGCACTGCCAACTACAAATGAACTGTTAGCAGTAGCTGACGAATAGTTGTGAACAACTGACCCTGCGAAAGCTCCACCTTGACCTTTCCCTGGCTACACAATGCAGGGAATCGGCCTGCCAGCGCGGGGATCCTGAGATGTCCTTGGAGGGGCTGCAAGTTCCTGCTGTGCCCAGCGATAGAGAACTTCACTTCGCACCGAAAAAACGTGAGCAAAATTCGCTCCAGCTCGAGACAAGCATCCCGAGCGCCTTCTTGAAATAGAACGGTGTTTAGGGACCACATCGAGGAGCCGTAGCACTCCACCCGCAATTCTTTCATCGGCACGGAGGCGACGCTAGCTAGAAGCCGGAAGAGTGTGGAGATTCGTCCGATGACCTGCACAAAGGTCTCCGTGCGACCTTCTACGGGGATTGACAATGTCAACGAGTTCAACTTGGGCATTTGCACTGCGAGAGCCCACAATTGGCCTGGAAATTGGGTGTCTCGTTAAGAGGCGCTGGCTGACGGTGCGAAGTCCACACTTACCGCTGTTAGCTTGCTCGTGGGTAACATGAATAGCGACCTCTTGCAGCGACAATTTGCTTGTCTGCAGCAGTGATACGACTGCAGTCTCCGAAACATCCCTACGGATCTGCGTATATTGTGAGATTACTTCATCATTTTTTAAAACCAATAGGCACGCGGAGGGCTCACCAGCAAGCGAGAGAGACGGCATTGAGGAGCAAGGCGCTGATACGTCATGGCCAGGGTGTTGGCGGCACCTTCTTCCTTGACGTTGATCTCCTCACACTCTAAAGTATGAAGACCAGAGAACGCCGAGACGAACTTGACGACGTCCACACAGCTCGAGAAGGAGAGCGTATTAATGTACAGGTGCCTGATGTTCGCCGCGTATTTCTTGAGGCTACACAGAGTGGAGTGGCTAAGCGACAGCCAGTGCTGGCCCTTGAAGTCGAGAGATTTGTTCGTCACGACCCAACGGTGCAGGTTCGGCAGGAGTGTGAGGAGCGGGATGGGGGTGTTTTCGAGGAGCAGGAAGGAGTTGGGCTCGGCGTCCGTGGTGGAGATAGTTACGCACTGGACAAGGCGGCAGATGTAGGGCTTATCAAGAAACTCTTGGAGGGAGTTCATCTGGCCTCTGCTGCGTATGCCGATGTGGGCGAATAGGTGATAGCGTGCTCGGGGTAGGAGGCCGTGGGATACGAGAGCGACAGCGCGGAGAGACGGAATGTCGTCCGCGAGCTCGTCGATGACCATCTCTGCGACCTCTACCGACAAACGACAGTGAGACATTGAGAAGAGTGTACGATGAGGGGTTGAACTGGACGTTACCGTCGGAATGACCGGCGCCGTGAAAATTTATAGCATGAGACCATGGGATACATCCTAGACAGAAAGAGGACTGAAATGGCATCTGCTAATACCTCGCACGGGCTCGTTCCCTGTCGCGAAAAGAATAGACGTCAATGTGCTTCCATGGTACTCAGATCGAACAGGAATCTCGACAAATTGACAGCAAACCTAATACCAGAACCCTGAACCGCGCGAGACAATGGCTCCGGGACCACAATATGCAATCCAAACTTCTCCTCGAACATCACAGCAAGGCGGAGGATGCGGAACATATCTCTAGATTAACCATACGTGGTAGTTAGATTGAAGAATGCGGCCAATCAGGACGCGACCATGCGAATCGACATTTTGCGCAGCCACGGCCAGGCCACACATTGGCCACGGCACTAGGGCGCCAGAAAAAACGCTGCCCGCTCAGATGTCCGAAACCACACCGCTCTCCGCAGCAGTTCCGTCCGTTTCGATGCCTCTGCCACGTCGAGGCGTGCGCCAGGACTTGCTCGATCCACCTTCGTGGGTCTTCTCGTCATCGTCATCATCGCCGTCGGAATCGTGTAAGTGATCCTCGTGCGTATATGGCAAGGGCACCTCCCGTGTGACTCGATATTGATCAATGTTACCGAGGTGCTCGTTCTCGAGGCGCACTGCAGGGCGGAGCCAATGAGAATGTTAGAAGCTAGGAAGACCAGTGCATGCGGCGCGGCGACACCTACGGAAGTTCCACTGCCAGCGGCGAAGGGCTTCCAGCATCGCAGCTATAAATGTGCGGATGATATAGTTTGGTCCTCGTGAGGGGATGTAGATTACCCAGATGAAGCGGATTAGGATGTTGGAGACCTGTGCTGTCGTGTCAGCATTCTTCCTAGAGTCTGACGATCGCAGGGCGGCTCCTTCACGCACAATAGCAAAATAATAAAACTGTGGGTGCGGTTAAAGCTATATTTGATATCGCTGCAGGTTACCACACTCACGGGTATCGCGTTATGGTAGAGCAGTTCTGGCCGGAGCATAGCGTACGGAGCATGCGGTCGGAGAAGAGACCAATCCATCAGAAGGTCCTATGTGGAGCAGCGTGAGCTCAGATATGAAACCGAGAGGGTTTGAAATTACCCAAGCTCCTGCATAAATGGAATAGTTGGTGGCGAAGACACACCAGGCGACGAACATAGGGCCGTGAACACCGCCTGTACGAATGAATCACCACGTCAGCGTAGTTCGCCGAGCTGAAAGAAGCGTTATCTCCGCACCTTGGGAACGCCAAAGGAAGTAGAACAGTATTTGGAGAATTCCTGAGCCATACTTCCCACCCTACAGCCGCGATCACCGACAGCCCTCCACCAGACAGACAATGTCAACAAAATTAGGACGTACGTTGATCAAGTGCGTCACCAGACCTGAATCCACGTAACGCTTGATGGACTGTACCAGACGCACTAATAGGGGCAGCGCTGCGAGGAGGAACGCGATGCCCCATCGCGGGCCAGGGCTCGGCATACACTGCCTCCAATGTTGGTCTATGCCTTGCGCATACAGGCACCCGACGAAGAACAAATTACCCAGGGTGAATGTCAAGCTGCAAAACTGGTCTCTGTTCCACAGACCACAGAACGACACATCAGCCGAACGCCGAGGTGTACGCAAGCTAGACTGCCACGCACCCCATCCAGAAGTCCGCGAACTCGACCCGATGCACGCCGGATGTGAGGAGGCGTGATAAGTTGCGTAGGAGCCACACCCGTGATGGCTTCCACATGACCGGCAGGGGGTTGATCACGACCAGTCCAGTGAATAATAGCCAGAGCAAGGGC
Organism: Ganoderma meredithae; assembly: GCA_022814645.1. Taxonomy (NCBI): domain Eukaryota; kingdom Fungi; phylum Basidiomycota; class Agaricomycetes; order Polyporales; family Polyporaceae; genus Ganoderma; species Ganoderma meredithae. The sequence goes on from JAKLMY010000126.1 coordinate 26,934, forward strand.
CAAGTCCCTGGTGCGATATGTCTAGCGCCGATTCGGCTGAAGGACAGCCAGAAGGTGTAGCAGAGCAATGAAAGCAAGAAGGCAGGGAGCTACTCGAAACCCATATAGTCAGCACAGTTGGATGCTCATGTGGAACAGCATACTAGGACAGACCTCGAAGTATACGCGATAATCCATCTTCGTCCGCAAATCCAGCTCTGCAGCACGTTCAACAACTATATGCGCACATGAAAGGGCATACACCCACCGAATATAAATACGTAGTTGATCCGGGCCTGTGCCCACACCAGCAGATTGGCCCCTACCAAGAGGGAGAAAAACGTGGGGACGAAGAATACCCCATACACGAACATGAGCCCACCCCACCCAGGTATCTCTGCTCGTGTCTCCTCTTGGAAGCCTACATGACCGTTCCATATGGATATAAGCGCAAAAGCCACGCATGTTTCCCGCGAAGACGAGGGACGCACTCTGATAGAGCCCAGCCGCGAGCGCTGGTATGCCGAGCCCGAGCGCCATACCCGTGCGGAACGTGCTGAAGTGGTGCGTCGTGAGCTTCGCCCCTCCGCGTAGTCGCGCCCGCGCACGTTTCTTGTCACCGCGAGCTACGATTTGCATTCATTAGTTCTTCGCTCCTGTAGGTGAATGATTCCCGGAGGAGCGCGTGCATACCGAAACGTGCAGCGAAGAGCGCTTCCATGTCGTCGATAAGGAGGTCGACAGCGGCACCTGAAGAGATGGCGCTCGGCTCGATCCTTTCCTTCGTGTATGCGACTTGTGCTGGAATCTGAAGGAGGACATGAATGAAATGACGTGTAAAATACGTGAATACATGCGCTGTTACCTTCGTGACCTTCTCGAACTTTTTCAACGCTTTTCGGAACCCGATCAAGTTGAGTGTCTGTAATCATGGTAACGTAAGTATGTGCACATTTTGGGCGTGTATACATCCAGCTGTACCCTGTAGTTGTTCAGGAGCTCGAGACCACTGTTCGAGAAAGTCAATGGCGAGACTCGATCGTGACCCACATGCACACTCACCGATAACACTCCAACACTGCCTTCTTCAACTGCTTCTTCGCATGTTGGTACTCCTCGGGGTCGTACCTCAGCGGAAGACGCTTCCCATGCCTCCGACTCCCTGACCGGCTCTTCGAGTTTGGATCCGCGCTCTCCGAGCTCTCTCCCGCGTCGTTGTCGTTCTTACGCGTCTCCTCCTCCTCGTTGTCCGCGTCCGCCCCGCCGTCGTCCGTCCGCTCGCTGCCGGATGTCGGGTTCTTCTCGAGCATGATCTTCGACACTCCAAGCATCTTGCTCTTCCAGCGCCGCGACCCTGACCGGGACCCAGAGGCAGACCCCGAGCCCACAGCGGGGAGCGTGGTGTCGGTCTCGTCGCTGTGATGTTCGGCCTGGTCCCTGCGCCCATCTGTGCCAGACGCGACGACTTGGATGTCTGGGGGTGGGTCAGAGTGTTTGGAGATAAAGGAGGAGCGCCAGGCCTTCCCCGGCCGGTCGGGGGCGGGGGGAGGAAGCGAGTGCGGGCGGATGGTAGGGGAATGGTCATGCGCTCCCTTACGGCGCCGGATGAGGACATCGGGGAGTATGGGAGGGGGTATAGGAAGGCGCAGATGTAACCACGAGTAGGTTGCTGTGACGGGATGCGCCTCGTAGAATGCGCGGCGGTGGTCCGTCAGCTCTCGCAGCTGATCCTTCAGGAGATTCGCTCTGCGAGACAACAGGACGTCAAGTTGTGCGCTATGTGGGATATGCCGGCAACCCCCATCCACTACAAAACACTGACCTGAGGTGCATATCCTTCTCCCTCTCGATATAGAAGCTCTCCACCTTGTCCAGCTCCTGGTCCAGCTTCTCGAAGAACGCCCGCTCGACCGCCGTCAGCTGCGGTAGCAGCTCGATGAGCGGTATCGGCCGCCCCAGATCGAACCGCGGCCCGCCATGTCCCTCGACCGTCCCGTTCGTCGTACCGCGCAAGGAGTTCAGGTGCGGCAGGGTGAGCGCGCGCAGCGTTGACACGAGCGTCGAGCCGCGCGTGCGGTGCGGATGGCCGTTTCCCACCGCGCTCTGGCCCTGGAATGTGGTGGCGCGGACGGGCGTCGGGCGGCGGCCCTCGACGTCCGGGGTCTGGATCCTGATGTGCGAGGCGGACAGATTCAGTTCGTCGCTGCGCGCGATGGTTAGGCTAATGTCAGAGTGCGAGCGTAGCGCTTGATCTTCGCGCGAGCGCGTGCGTAGAGCGTCAGCGCGGAGCCCTGGTCGAAGCAAAGATCCAGGACCTATTGAGTGCGCCCCCGATGAGACGGTCTCATGGGATGGGCGTGGAGGTACGACCGCGCCGACCACGTTGGTGTTGACGCTGGCGTCTGAGGCGCGGTCGGATGTGGGGGAGAGAACGACCTGTTCGTTACCTGCTATACCTATTGTGCCAGATTGGTGCGCGCGGCGGATTGCGCTAATACATTTCTTGAGGCCGCGGTAATCTCTACGGGAAGGGTGTCAGTAGTTTCTCACAACGCCCTTTCGACCCTTATTGTAGCTTGAATCTATACTCCCGAGTAGCCTCCACCACGATTGCCGCAAGCAAAGGGACAAAAGGAATGGACATGAAAACCAGGTCTTTCGAAGACAACTTCCAGTGGTCTTACCCAACAACCAGCGACCTGTCCAAAATTCGGGATATCCAATCGTTCCATACTTCAGTTGAGTTAGACCGTCCAATGTGCCTGTGTCCAAGGGGCTACTACTAGTCGCAAAGAATTGGGACCAGACCAAAACAGTGACGGTCTTCAGCGCCCCGCCTCAATAGGAATTGCGAGACCCTCTGGACTCGTGTCCATGGCAGCGGAAGTAACATTCGGCCGAAAGCCAAAGACAGAAACGCCGAGACGTTCATTCGAGTTGCACTTGCCAGAGCACCCATTGTGCCCTGCCGGTCGACAAAGACGAAGCAACGGTGTCCGTGGGGTGTTCCATTTCCTCTGGCGTTTGTTCTCGAGGGAAATGATGGCAGGTAACGCGCCGACAGCGCAAGTGCACGTCTACGGCACCCGAAATCTCTTTGTTGCGGGAGTGAAAAACCCGAGGACGAAAGAAAACACTGACATGTAAGCCTTCTTCCATTCTGGAGTCTACACCGCAGCGAATGTGTTGGACGAACTGTAAGGTGTATTAACCGGCCTTGTGTGCGCACCTGTGTTTCGTCGAGGTATCTAGATGTCAGTGGTCAGTTCTGGTGCTGTGCTGGTGGCAAAGTCCGACATACTGGGCGAATTTCATGATGGGGTAAAATTATCAGAAGAGTGAGTAGGTTCTGTTGCAAGCCTCTAAAGTGGCCACAAGGGGGTTGAATTCTAGTAGTTCAAAAGGTTAGAGAGGGGAGAGAAAGGGCATCCGAGGCTGATGGCAGCTCGTGGACAAGAAGGAGAACGCTTGGACGGAGCTGCCCAGACAAAGCTCCGCCCGACTGGATCTTCGATCTGCTCGATGTGTCGGCCGCGTGTGGGCGATCGGCGTGCCCTGATTGGGCGGCGGGCCCAGCTGGACAGCAGCGCCACGATCGCGACGAGCCGGAGCACCAATCAAATCCGCCACCTGCCTCCTGTGTCCGCTGCAGTTGCCAGCTGCTCGCCGCGAGGCCCACCCTCGCCCACCACACGCTCTTTCGGGGCTCCATCGACTTTTCCGAAAGATGAATATCTGTATCTCCCTTCGAATGCCCCCATCTCGGCGCTCCCAGGCGAGCACGATACACTGTCAGATCCCGCTCGGCCGCCGGCGCCGGTGTGCCAGTGTAGTACCACCCCGAGTGGACTCTTGCTATCCTCTCTCAACTCATCTCGGGCACTTGCCAGTCTAGCCATTGCGGATAGTTAACGATGGCGCTGATCCAAAATCCTGCAGAGGTTGTTTCAGATTGAAGTGTCGCCTGGGATTGTCTAAGTATTGTGTTGTGCGTTAATAGTGTTTTTCCACAAAGGCTTGGCTCACGCCCCGGAGCAGTACCGTCGCCCATGTGTCGCAAGTCGTTATATTGTGCCGTGGTCAGCTACCTATGGTGCTATCAATAAGGAAGGCTCAGGGCTGACGTACGCAAGTGCTGGTGGCTATGGTATGGTTGTGGTCAGAAGCGCTCTCTTTGGCGTATATATGGCCGCACAGATTCAACCTCAAGTTCGCCTGCCTTGCTATTCCAAGGTGCGTATTTCGTCCATACTCGCTTGAGTGTGTTCTGACCATAACTCCACGCCGTTGTAGAGCTCAATGGACGTGTCCCTGGGCCCCTCTCAGGTGTTTTCTGCCTGGACTGACACCGCTAAGTCACCGCTAAATCAGTAAGTCTTGAACAAACAGAACAAGTTAATAAACACTGATGGTCTGTGGCTCGGTGCAGGGCATTCACACGCGAGGTCCCTCGCTTCGTATGTGGTCATGACGGAGTTCATGCCCGCTTCCGCCGTCGACGAATACATTCAATACCCCTTCTGCACCTCGTCGGCCTCCGCCGATAGGGTAGCTACCGAGCAATAGAGGGACGTCTTCGCGGACTTACCCTGTCAGCTCAATTGGTAAGCACTACCAGATTGAACTTCCTCCACAAACATCCAGGCTGACGTGCAGTTTAGCGTGCCGGTAGGCTCTGTGAAAGCATACGAGCCCATATCCAGTCCGACCGAACATCGCTGGGAACCCCGGTACTCCCGGATGGCGGCGCCTCTAGTCGGGAGTCGTGGACTCCGCCCTCCCAGTCGGCCCTACGCCATCGCCACACAAACCCGCAGCGCGGTCCCAGGCCGATTCCTTTCGACTCGACTTCTACCTCGGTCAGTCTGCGGTATCGCAGGCTGCATCCCCCATACACTTCGACTCTGGCTCCGAATCGTCCATTCAATGTATCCCCCGCGCGTTTTTCTCTCAGAGGCGTGTACGACGTACCCTTTTTTCAAACCCCCGATACGTCTCGAAGCACTATGCCCTACTCTACTGCGAATGGGCCACGTATTACCGCCGTGGACAAGAGGCCATTGTTGCGCACGAGAGCCGCTCCCACTCGTCCTACTTCCACCCATACCCGATCCCTTGGCGCAGTCATCATGTTGTGCCCCGCCGGCGAGGTCGGGCGTGCACACAGTTCTCACCAACGCACCCAGTCGATGGACGTAGGCACGCAGCACCGGGTGGAGCCGTCTCCGCCTCCGCACTGCACAGCATAGTACAGTTACCATCGCTGAGTCTACTACCACCCCGCATTCATGTACATATCAATCGTAGGAAAGCATCCCTAAAATTGCGATCCGTTTTCCCTCGCCCCCTCTTCCCTGCTTCGTTTACGTTGCGCCCCCCAGGGATGGACCGTCCCACCGGACAGAGAAGCACGCGGCGTTCACCTCACCTCCCGACCGTCTCGACGTCGGGTGTGAACACTTGACGCCCCGCGGCGGGCGGCTCACGTAAAGGCTCCATTCGGTCGCCCCCCTCGCCGCCGGCAGCTAAGTTCGATTATCTGATCTTCGTCGGACGTCCAGTCCGTGCAAGACTTAGGTGACGCGTTCATATCGTGCTCTCTGTTCCTGCTGACACAGTGCTCCTTGCAAGTCCTTTGGCTCGGTTCCATGCCCCGATGATAGGCTCGTGTACTTCCATCGTTTAAATGTATGAGGTAACCATACCCCAGAAAGGCTCCGGGTATGTTGATTATGCTGGCGCGCTGAGACAGATTGCGAGTGTGTGCGATGCATAGCCAGTCCCGGGGAAGTCAAACAGCGAGTAATGGTAATGTATCCGGTCCACACGCAGCACGGCGATGAATTGAGAGTCGGAACGCGGCATGGACCGGGCATTTGTATGATTGTGCCTAAGTACGCGAGGACTATTGAAGGGGGGGGGGGGGTGAAAGCATAATCGCATCGCGGATCGCGAGAACGAAGGCGCCAGCTTTCAAAGAGGCAGGAGGTAGCCGGGCCGGAGCTAGCGGAGTTAAGCAGGACGAACGCGTAAGTACGATGCGGGGCAGGGCGACGAGAGGATGCTCGAGGACAGGTGGTTGCTATATGTGTGTGGGCGTGTGGGTATAGAACTGAACTGTAAATGTGACTATATGTATTGCGACGGTGCGGATTTTATACACATGGAAGAGCAGCAGCGAGATGATCCGAAGTCCGTGAGAGAAAAAGAGCAAATAATTCACAGAACGAATAAGCTCGTAGAGGCAGGGACGGGCGAGGCCTGAAGGAAGCTGTGCGTAGGTCCAGCCCTCATGCGACTCGGTGACGTCGAAGCTGGGGGAACGGCGCTATGTCACGCGCACGGGCACTCTTGCGCGTACTTGGTCCTGACCAAATATTACGGAGACCTCGAGGTAGTACTGTTGGCGAACGCGACCAGTCAGCCTAAACAGAAGCGACTGCTGTGGCCACCGGAACGCACCTTGACTCTAAGACCAGACCAGTCGAACGCGGGAAGCAAGTGCTTGTCCAATTGAATCTTGCCTTTGTACAAGCCGTCCGGCAACGATTTGTGCGCCTCCAATGATGGATGTTTGCGCCCCGGTTCACATCGATATCTTGGCCGCTTCGGAAACCCGATCGATACGTCCGTCTGCAGAGCTCGGGACTCCGACATCCCAGGCGGAGGGAGCTGTGGGAGCGGCTTATCTCTCATCTCGCTCGGGCTGAGCACGTCCGAGAATCGTGTTTGACTCGTTATCCGCTTCAACGTTGGGGGGCGAACAACGGATCCTGGGTTCTTCACGACCCGTTTGAGCAGCCTACGTGATGCGACAGGCGGCATGTCTGACTCATCGCTTGAAGTCGAAGGCGTCGAAGACAATGGCGGTGGCGTCGGGGGGTAGCGAGGCGTGATGGAGTCGATGCGGATGTCGCGTAATAGCGAGACGGAGATGGTCGCGTCGGCGGCTATTTCGCGTGCGAGGGACGTGGATCGTGGGTTCGTGGTGAAGACGACGAAGTACGATATCGAACTTGTTCGCGAGAAGTTGGCGGGATGGGGTAGCGTGACCTACGCGATCAAGCGCGTCGGAAGGAGAGAGGGATTGCCGTCAAGATCGGACTCGCTGGCCATCGGGATAGATACATGGCGGGGACTTACAGCACAGCTAAACGGCAACGGTCGATCCGGCTTGAGAGGAATCTCCAGCCAGGATTCGGGTTCCATTGCTGACCCATCGAGCGACCGGAAGCCATGATCAGGTTCGTAGATGACCGGCGCTTCCACCCTATAACCGCAATAAGAAATCGCGAAGCCAAACGCAACCCAACGGTTGCCAGCAACAAACGCGCAGGAGCGCGTGTTTGAAAAACACTCACAATACCCGGTCACTGCCATCAGCAGCCTCCCAAACAGCCGTGACACTGTACGACACCTCCGCCCTCTCGACGCCTGCCCGCGCACGGGTGCCGCACTCACCGGTCGCCACTGACGAAAACGTCGGGGGCAATTCCTGCCCGGACTGCTCGGGGCGTGGGATGTCGAACGCGAATTTGAAGGGTCGCAGTGCACCGCGCATCCTGTCTTGGCTGGGGCGGCGCTGTCGGGTACGCACGCTGGCTGCGAAGGCATCTCGCAGCGACGTGGTCGACCGGGGGCTTTCGAATTCCCCCGTCGTCCGTGAGTCCGACGTCATGAAAAAGACATGCCGGTTTTTGTCTATTCGCGACGACTCCGTGTAGTCGTCGAGGTCTCGCGGACACATGTTTGGGGAGGTGTACAGGAAACTGCCAGACAGCTGTCGATGTGATCGGGAGGGTGATGGTGTCAGAGTTGAGAATGAGGATCGGGCGATCAAGGGTACGCACGAAGATGGTCAAACGACCTGGTGTGGCGCACAGGCTGACGTCAAGAAGAACCTGGCCTGAGACCTTGTCTTGCTCTCCAAAGACCGGGAGCGATCGGATGTCATAGTTGGCGGCACGGTGTATTTTGACAGAGGGACTTCGTACGTGGATCTCCAACTGCACTGAGCTGATGACCAGGAAGCTTAGGCATAATAACCTGAAAGAAGGCTGAGAGCCACTCACCGGAAGACCGAGTTGTGTGAATAGTCGAGCTCTGCAGGAGACGACAGCGTGGCAGGCACAATGGATTCTTGGGCAGCATTGGCATCAACACGTAGAGTGGGTCGTCGGAGCATCGTGGAAGAATGTCATGCAAGAGGTATCTGGACAGGCAGCACAGCCAAAGTGGCCAAGGGGAATAAGTTCAAGATAAGGAAGAAAGGATGTTGAATATCGGCCGACAAGAGGGCAGAGACATTCGAAGGGGACGGTCGCCTCGGCGTCCATGAGTCTTATATTCGCGCGCGAAGGGAGGTCCACCGAGACGGTACCGCGCTAGTGCAGGTCAGAAGAAGGGCGGTTTCCCATGGACATCGTGCCGCGGATCACTTAACCGACGGCCACGCGAGAGAGGGCGCGTGCTCTGGTTGGCCAGCATCCAGCTCCTCCCTGCGCCAACCCTGCGCCGCCCCCTCTCCTCTCGCGAATCATCGGTCACCCTGGGCTTTCCGTTTGGGCAAATAAAGCCGACTTGCGATCTAGGCACCTCGACGCTCGGCTCAGTTGGTATGTCGCGCTCGCACAGTTCTTAACGACCCCCGCCTTCGCCTTCTAGCAATGCCCGTCGAAGCCTTCCGAGTCGTTACAAGCTCTCATGCCATTCAGTCTTCAATTACTTGATGAAATCTTCCCACCCGCAATCTCCAGCTCGGAGTCTTGAGGCGGCTCTGCCGCTTGCGTGGACTACTTTGTTCGAACGCCCTGCCTGAAAAACTATTGCGCCCAAGAAATTGATCAGAAGGTTCTCCAGATGGATCTCGGTAATTGCCAGCGCTCCGCCTTGACTTACCCACATTGCGGCGGCAGAGGGCGGGGAGCCCAACCAATCCTGGTCCAACGTAAATGCCGAACCTCTACACGTTCCCCCAATGAGCCTAAACAACATGAATGGGATGAGTGTGTGCCGGATGCCGGGCCTGGTTAACATACGTCAATATTGAAAGAGCGAACTGCGGGTTGTCTCTGTCCTGGTCTTGCGCCCGGTAGTTTTCTACGTGCCGCAGAACACAATCACATCTGCAAACACAACCTTGCCAATTAGAGAAAGCGATATACGGACCAACAGCCACGCGCACGCGCAGGGAGGCGGAAATCGTGACCACGAGTCCAAGAGACCGATGTTTCTCAGACCATCGATGACGACTCGTGCTCCGAACGGTGCCGAACACCACGTTCCGGAGATTGCATGCCGCGAAATTCCCAAAGCTAGAAGGGTCGGAAGCGCAGTCAACATGGGGTACCCATTGTTGATAGAAACCCAGAAAGGCTGACCGATGATGGTGTGTATATGGGTGACGCACACGGGCCAAATCTTCATTCCGGAAAGCTAGGCCAATACTGTACCCGGCCGAGATTATAGCGGCTCGTATGTTGAACGATAGGCGGGCCGAATGACGACGAGGGTCCGGGACAGCGAACTTGGTTCGAAGGCTCTGCGTATGATCAAATGGTGGAGCAAGTACGACATCGCCAAGCAACTAAGAGGAGCGGTCAACATACTGCAGAGCCGCGCTGACACCCACGTACATTTTATGAGGGCCGCCGACAGTGATTGACGACTCTGTTTATGCGCGCCGGGGAGACCCTAGCGGGCGTTTATTCCGCGGCCCTCGATGCAACATTCGCGGGGGCGTTCCTGGCACCTGGTACCTACCTTCCCGGGAGTTTTTTTCCCGGGAGTTTTGTCAGCAGAAGTACTTCACACAATCGCAGAGTGTCAGAAGGGTGGCCACATAACATCCTCCATAGCGTTTCTCTGCCCCCTCAACGCCACCTCAACTCTGATATGCGAGGAGTTGTCTGGCTTGAATAGCAAAGTCAGGTGGGGGTGCTGAGGCTTCATTATTTCCGTCGTTCCCTTAAGCTCTATACTCACTCCGCAGCAGGTACAGGTTTGAGGGAAATAGATGCACTGACTTGACTATGAACAAGGACCCTTGAAGATGGCAAAAACGCAATGCGCGCCGATGGTGTCCTACATTCGCATCCCAGCGGCGTAGATACGCGTTACCAGCTGACACGGGATTCTAAGATTCTAAGAACTGAGAAGCATGGTCATAATTGAGGCCTCTCTCGGATAAATGACAGAAAGGCTCCCACTGTCGGTTACACATATGCCGGTCGTTGGCGTTCCGCCTGTTCACATCAGGAATGCGCACTTCTTCTGCCAATCGCAGCCGGCACTGGCAGGGGCACATACACCCTATCTCGCTGCTTCCGGAACCAGGGAGATACTGGACGTTATATCACAAGACCTCGGCGTGGGAGTTTCGTGAGAATAGGAGGTGACCGACCTCTAACGAGCCGGCGCGGTCTGACCACAAGACGCGTAAGGCGTGGCGCCATGAATGATTAAGGGTACCGTCAAAGGGAGGATCCTCGCACCCCAAATTTGTCGGATTTGAAAGCTTCGCTGCCAGTACGGATAGCCCAGACATTCAGCGTTCGCGAGGCAGGGTCACCAAGAAGAGAAGCATACCTTGAGTAGGTCGTGGTCATAAAGAATGCGGCAGACTTGGCGCAGGTCCGTCGGAGATAAATCTGGATTACGGTCCAAACCATGGTAATGGACCCCAATTGTCGTGAGCACGGCGTGTCGACCAGGTCGAGGGCCTCGAATGAATGTCGATTCACCGGAGGAAATATTCGGTCACAAGACAAGCGTGGGAACAAAGGGGCTAGGGCATGGACGGGTTGTTCAGTAGCAACGAGGCAGCTGGAGTCCCGGAAGGTCGAGCGATCGCCAAATCCCGAGCATTATGGAGCTATTTCGTACGTGGACCGCAAGCAATTCTTGCCAGTGAATCGGGTCTACGGTCGAGGCTATCGATTGAGGACAAGCGAATGTCCACGTAAGGATACAGTTGAGGCTTCCATACCTGTGAGCACGCACATATGGTGTTCCACGGAAGGAGAGACAGCTTGAATTTTGAAAACCTTGTCTATGGTGTAAAATTGACATAAGAACCCTGTCGAGGACGCAACGAAAACATGATCTAGGTGAGCCTGACTGAGATGAGGTAACGGTTGCGTTGCGAAGACAGATTGATGCTTACGGAACAAACTCTAAGCCCACAAGTGCGAGACCCGAGGCAACCATAACGACGCTCCCTAGGGTTCACATGGCCGAAGGACTTGATTGGCCGACGATGTGTCAAACGATATCTTGAATTGGTCGGCGAAAGGCCGCAAGTCTTCGTTAATTATGTTCATGGAGACCGACGGCAATGCCCGTGGTCGAGGAGGCGGCCCCCGTCGACGGCAGGGTTACCAGTGTTCAGGTCCTTGAAACAACTTTGGATGATGTTCTATGGAACAATCCAGTTAGCACTTCGCATCCTAGAAAGGAACACAAACAAACAACGCGATGTGAAACCATTCAGTCGCACATTTTGGTTAGTTTATGTCCGACGACATGGAGCCACAGAGGTGGATGAATTCACCTACATCTGACTGTATGCGGTTGGAATTGTGCTCACCGGTTGCGATATCCCTGGATTCCTAGCTTGTGAGCATCGAACGGCGTTATCCGCCATGACCACCCCGATCGTGGTTACGTTAGATGCAAGAATGCCTGGAACGCTGCGGTTCGCGTAGCGGCGCGAAAATTTCACATACGCTCCAGCATGTCGTTGAGAGGGATGTGGATTCCTCACAGCCGCCAACAGTTTCCTCTGCGAGGCCGTGCGCCACACATCCCCCCTACTCTGTCGCTTGACTTCATATTCTTGAAATGAAGACCAACTTGGAGTCTTCTCGTCAGAGGGGGTAGGCGAGGTACGGAACGGAATTCGACGAAAATCATGTATCGCCAGATAGTCGCGTAGAGAACTGCGATGGTGTTGCGAGAAAGGAGTGATGAGATGGGATAGGGAGGGGGATGCGATCAAGCAGGAGAGGAGTGCAATCCACGTCAGGACCGCTCATTAGCGCTCGATACCTTGGGAGTCCCGATTGGTCAATTGTATCTGTCCGTGGAACCCCATGGGCCTTCGAATAGTACCGGACCTTTCAGGTGATACGAAACTCTGAGAATGCCTTGTCCGAGATAGAAAAAGAAGACAGTTTGAACGGGTGAAAGCGAGCATCAGCAAGCCACAGTGGAACGTGGAGGCCCAGCATTGAGAACCGTACCTATACCTATGCACATCAACGTCCCACGACCCACGGCCCAGTACATGGACACGGTTAGACGCCTATCAGTCGTGGAATGCTTGATGGCCAGTTGGGAGGACGTACGAAACTTCACGGGAGCGGTAAGAAGTGCGAGAAGGGAAGATGTCGCTTTCATAGCAATCGGCAGGAGACGACATAATGCCTGAAACTGCGCCGGAGACGAGAACATCGGTTGTTATTCCACTCATTGAGTTGACCGACTGGTTTTTTGCTCTTTATGGTGAGATGAAAAGACAACTCCCCGACGCGGTTAAGTGGGCCTGACTTAGCGCACAACATGCCCTGTGAGTCTTCTCAGCGAACAGCAGAGCTCCGACAAGTCGGCGGAAAACTAACCATGTCTCCGATCTCACTCCTCGGCCACCGGGTTCCTCTGGGGTTTCTGCTGACAAATGTTCAACGTTCAGCATTCAACGCCGCTCACGATTGATTTGTCGCAGTGCTAGCGCCGCGCAGAAAGTTTGTCGGATGCTCTTAGCATGGCTGATGCACAAGAAGGTCACGGATGGTTTTTTCCTGGATTCTGCTTCTGATCGAAGGATCAACAGTAACGACCACGCCGATACAAGCAAACTTTCAGACGTACCTACATACATGGTACGCCGTGACGTCTGTAATTGAGTTGGCTCCACCAATCCGCATTCAGGTCAGACCTGACTTCTTGCTACCACTCCCGAGCAAGATGCAATTGGTGTGTCCGAGCCGGCGATGTGACCATAACACTGGAGACTTTGGAGCCCCTTGAGAATTTCTCCTGCTAGGCATGGGAAGAACATGTGAAGTTGTGGGTTTTCCAGACTTGAAGACAGCGTTCAGGTGAGCAATGGGTGCAGTGCTCGGGAAGGGAGAGGTCGTTTGCATTATGAACTGTCTAGCCCTCATAATGCTACATTAGACGAGAACAACCTAGTTACCCTCGATAGACACGGAAGCGCGAAAGACGTCTAGTACCGGGCAGCAGCGGCCTGGCACTGTCGGGTTAAAAGGGGAAGGAGAGATCAGATGACTCCTCTTCGTGCACATAAACAGACAAATGTACTCACAGCCTTGAGCTGCTCGAGATACCAGGAGCAAGCATTAACGTCCGCCGATTCCAAGCACTTCGTAAACTCTATCATGACAAACGAAAGTCAGCGGTGTTCGGTAGACACGAGAAAACGCCCCGGGGGCCGAAACTGGTGCTTCTCCGGCAACATCCCGAAAAGCCCTCATGTATCTCAAGAGATGAGACCCTCCTGCTCGACTGCGCCATGTCATGTGTCACAGCGCAGAGACTCTCGTTTCCAGTGCATTCCAGAGCTCTCATCTCACAGCTTAGACGTTTGCAGTGACGCGGCCGTTACACAAGATCCGGGACGAAACCCGGTCCTTAACACGTTCATCAAGTCCAATAATCTCCGTTCGGAAACAGCTCTCCGACCCCCCGAAGCAGCCAACGGAAAAGCGAAAGCACTTACCCTTTGCCTGGAAGTCGCAGCTGAAGCCCTGCTGGTGCTGTTGCTGCACGGGCGCAGCAGGAGCCTCCGGAGCAGCAGGCGCAGATGACGAACCGAACAGCATGTTCGAAAGCCCGTGGCCGATCGTAGAGCCGACAGCGACTGAGCCAGCAGTGGCCGCCATCTGGGCGAGCATCCCGGGGCCGCTAGACTGCGTCGCCGTCTGTGCCTGAGGAGGGACGGGAGGTGCCTGAGACGGGTGGGGAGCAGTGCCAGGGTGGGGCGCCGCCGCCGTGTGCGCAGTACGGGTCTGCTGGGGCGCGGGGGCAGGAGCAGGGCGGGGTGCCGGACGGCTGGAGCGGGACGAACGCTGCAAAGTTGGCACCAGTTAACCCATAGCTCACAAGGCAAGAGATTTGGTTGCACTCACAGCCATGGTGGTAGAAGACGATTGCTGGAGGGGAGACCGGATAAAGGGGGTGGTGGTACGCAAGCAAGGTGTGCAAGCGACGTTCCGCCCGACAGCGACGCGCACAAATCCTTGCCGAGCGCCCAGAGGCCACGTGCGTGCCATAAGCGCTTGCCTATCATTGGCTGGAGAGCCGGTGCCAGCAGGATTTGTGCGCGAAGAGTCCGGAACGCGCCGGCACGCTCTCCTCGCTGCTCGACACGGCCAGCATGTCCCTCTACGCGTCGCGCAGCTGCCTCGACATCGCCGGACGCGTCGCCGGTAACCCCAACTCCCTTGCCCGCACTTGGTCCCACACTTCCTCTGTGCTCATCGTCCAGCGTCGCTGCTACGCTAAGCCTGCAACTACTCAGAAATCCAAGGCGAAGCCTGCTAACGCATCATCTTCCACCACACGCCCGTCGGGAAAGTCACAGACGTCCAAGGATGGGGCAGCTGGGAATGAACGTACAGTGGAGGACGAGCTCAAGAGCGTCGAGGCCCTCTACCGTATGTCGGAGACGAATGAGGTCGACGTTTCGTCTGCACCTCTGGAGCTTATGGGTAAGGTGCCCGTTTACTTTGTATCGTTTCCGCCCTTACAGCGATGTCAACCAGATGTCATGGTCCCTTCTCTGAGGTCGCAGAAGGAAGGCGCGACGCTTGGTGATCACTTCAGGGCGTTCGTGCAGACGCAGAGGAATTGGTTCTTCAATATTCGTTCGTGAGTGTCTTCGACTCACACGACTTTTGAGGACATCGTCGCTCATCAATTTCCTCTTCTAGCTTATATCGGATGGCTAAGGCGAACTCAATACCTGGAGTCAAAATCAAGTCAGCATGGTCTACGCAACTGTTCGCCGCTTCGTCGACGAAGCCCACTGCTTGGTTAACGCCCTTCCGTCAAGCTGCCCTTGAGGTCTATAAGCAAGCTAATGAGGCTGTTGCCGCGTGAGTAGCTTCCTGTATGGCCTGCTCGCCGCCCTCATCTCTGACGTCACACAGTCGGGACGAGAAAACCATCAAGCTCTTGTCAGCGGGCGCACAGCAAAGGGAATACACGAAGCTTATTCGCTCCCAGGACCCCCGCTATGTCAACCTTTGGAAGTTCCATGGGGAGCGCAATCCATCGCGGGTAGTGAGTATTCGGGCGCTCGAGGCATACTACGGTGCGAAGCCGCCCCGTATGGGTAGCAGGCTCGCCATCCAGGCCGTTGTTCGTTTTGACACGATGCAGGTGCGTCGCTATGCCGGTGTGCCGTCGGCCTTGCTTGATCTTTTGTTTCACCCAGAGCGTGGAAACGTATTCGAAAAAGACTGGTGCTCGCATTGGAGAGACCCAGGCCAGGCCCGTCATCGAATACCTTGTATTCCAAAAGCGCATGTGGTACGACTCACCATGGGTCATTAGGGATCGCCTATACGAAGGGTTGGATTCACGATTTGGTTTACCCAATGCATAATCCGCTCATAATCCATTCTCCTAATCATCCTTTTCCATTCAATCCCTGAAGGCCTTGCATCCCTGACCCTTCTACCTTTGGTGCGACGTTTCAAGCCCCTGGTTTCCTATCCGTCTTTTACAGGTGGCGAACCGCCGGCACAATGGCGGGCTGGCTCACCCGTTGAAACAGTGAAAGGATGACGCATGCACGTGACTTATAGATTTTTGAGGCGGGGCACTGGCCGTAGAGGCTGACAACGACCAACGCCGCCAGCCGCACACTGCAGTATAAAATGCTGGGCCTTTCCAGCGCTTTCTCGCAGACCTCGACCCTCACCAGTGAGTATTTTCGCCACTGAAAATATCCATGCACCCCACTTATACCGGTCCTTCTCCACTAGCGGACCTCCGCCACACTCCCCCGTCATCCTCGCATCGGTTTCGACGACATCCAATTGCCACAGTGATTGGATGTCGGGCGGCGTGGCCTTCAGCTGTTCAGAGACGGGTTGTACGAGGGCATACGATGCGTCGTATGTTTATCGGCGCCCTCCGTGTGCTAGCTCCCCAAGTTCGGGCTGGTGCGCGGCTGGGCGTAGTTGGAGGTGGAGGGTAGGCAATTGCGATGGCAGAGTTAGCCGGAGCCTACCCTGCTCACACTCCTGGTCTGGCAACGGACCCGAGGCGTGACACGTACCGAGCGCGCGGCGTCGACGCTTCGGCCCTATGGGTAAGTGTTACGATATTCATGTTATCGCGGAAGAGGCGGAGACGGGATGTTGGCAGTGGGCGAGGAGCCCGCCAGCACAATGCGTGGCGAGGCTGTATTTCTCATCGACGTCGTCGGTTTGTGTTCCTGTCTCAACCCTTCACTTCTGCAGGGTCTTCTCAATCTCGCCGCTGATGTTCGTTGACGTGTCAACTTGGAACGATTTCGGTGGCCCGTTTGTTCTTGTACCTTTTTCTAGTCAGGTCGTGCGTTGGTTGTTTGAATATTAATATCATCCTTAAACACCTCCCCCGCTTTCACCCCACTTCCCTTGTCCCTCTACCCTGGCCGTATTTTTTTCTTGGCCGCTTCTCCTCTCCCCTTCACCTTCTCCTCCGCCGACTCTCTTAGACGCTGGTCTCAGGTGGTTCGGCGGAAGGCAAGATGAAGAGGCGAACGCCCACTCCCGGACTCTTACCTCCTATTCTTGCCTTGTTCAAGCGTTTCAACTTCCACCGCCCCAGCGGTCCGACGAGCATCAGTGACGGAGATAGCTTGCCGGTGGCTGTACGTGTAGAAGTTCTATCCAGACTCGGCTAGGCAATGACGCTATGCAATTGTACGCCGTTTACAGGTGCCTACAACAATAGCCTTTGCACTCTAATCCCGAGGCAAATTTATGATGGATTGTCGGCTATATAGCGTCAGCGTCGTGCTCCTCGTCTTCTCCCTGCTCCAGCAATTCGCTTCTGTCCCCCATTGCATACCACTAGCCGAGGTGTTGTCCAGGTGTTGCCATCCTTTGGTGCGCCGGCGCTTATCGAACATCACAAATCGCCTTGAACCCGCACCATTCCGAGAACGCGTGTTGCGACTTCAAGCTTGCCACGCGTAGGCAACGCTGCATAACTGCAGCAGGGCCCCTTCGCTCGAGCTTCTTCCCTGTCTCATCCCCTTGAAGTCCGACCACGACCACTCTGCGTCCAGGCATTTGAGCCGGCCCACATAAAGCGGCATTCCAACAAGTTAACTGGAGTCATTCCCCGCCACCCACAGCACGCATCTCCGACGTCCTCTCGGCAGTCTGCTGCAATGGCTGCGTCCGATTCGCTGGTGGGCTCCTACATCGCGGTCCAGATAAACGCAAGGGCGATGGTGGCCGAGTATGCCGACTCGCCCATTCTCGCTCTCGCTCACGCCCTCGGCACGCAAAAATACGTCGCCCTCGTCGAAAAGGTATGTGCGCGCCACAGCCCATCCGTTCACCCTTCACGCCACTAGAATCCCTACTCGAGCCTGAGCGTGGGCCGCTGACTGGTGTGTGGGTAAATACAGGAAGTGCAGCTCGCCTCGTGCTCGGACGAGCCGATGTGGCGCGTATATCGCGTGTCCCTCGTCGGCCGCCACACACGCCTGCGCCCTGCGACCACGTCGACCTCGCTCTCTGGCTCGCGCGAATCGTGCCTCCCGATCTACCCTGCGAGCCCGTCGGCGCACGCGACGGCGCACGCCCCGATCACCCCGTCCAAGCTGTTCCCAAAACATGACTGTTGCCACCGCCCGGGCATCGAGACGCTCATCCGCGTCCACTGGCAACCGCACCACACCCGGCCGCAATGGACGCTCAACGACGAACAGATGCGGCGCGTGGCCGTGATGCGGAGGAAACTCGACAGCGAGGACGGCGCGGACGGCGCAGATGATCCTCAAGACGGGCCGGAGTCGTACGCACAGGGACGCAAGTCCGAGGCGGCTTCGGACGCGACGGACGCGACGGACGCCACAATTCGGCAGCCCATCGCGCTCGCGCCGCATAAGAACGAACAGTACCCCTTCGCGGTTCATGCGAGCGGCGGCGGGAACGGCAGCGGAGCGCCGGTTCGCGACAAGCAGCTCCCCTCTTTCTCTCTTCCTCTCCCTGGTCCGCTCAGCCCATTCAACCCCAACTTCGCTGCCGCCGTCGCGCGCACACCATCTCCGCACGGCCAGCCTCCACGCGTCTTCACTCCGACCTCGCACATCACCAACACGAGTGTGGCGGAGACGTCCGTCTCTGAGCTCTTTGACCTCGCCCGGGCGCGTATGCGACACGACACGATGGACTCTGCATCCATCTATTCCAACAATGACACTGACTCGACCTCAACTTCCGTCGCCGTCCTCCTCGAGTCCCCAAGAGCAAGCAAGGTTGCGATGACCCTAGAGTGCGACGCCGACCTGGACGACGTCCCGCTCGTCGACGTCAGCTTCGACCTCTCCGAGCTCACGGTGATCCCAGACCCCATCCAGTTCCTCGAGGAGCGCGACGTCGTCTCCCAGTAAGTCCCATCCCTCCCCCCACTGAGCGACTCTGACTCATACGCATACTCGTCAGACTCGTCCACAAGGCAGAGACACGGCACCGCAACACGCCCGCACCGTCCGTCCTGAGCGCGTTTGACTCCGAGTCCCGCCGGCTCAGCCTCACCCTCGCCCGCGCCCGCTCCCATCAGTCCCAAAACACGCTCGCCAGCTCCCGCCCCATCTCGCCGCTCTCGTCCCCGCCTCTTCCTCCCGTCCCCGCTCAGGCCCCTGCTGCCCCTGCCCCTGCCCCTGCCAAGCTGCGCAAGGCGCGATCGCGCTCATCCTACCGCCCACTGCCCGCCGACGCGCGTTCCGTGCGCTCCCGGGCGAGGACGATATCTGGGGAAACTCGGAGGGAGAGGGATGACAGCGACGAGCTGGAGATCCAGAAGGAGAGGGAGTGTAAACGAGGTGACTCCATCTCGTACACCATCCTGTCCTTCCCGGGCAACGCTGACGGCGTTGCCTTGGCAGGAGGAGAGCGGACCCTTGTCGCGTGGCTCGCTGCCCTAGCGGATGCGCCCATCCAGGTCATCCTCAAGCGGCCTGCGCGGGCGGTGCGGCGTTGGGTGCTGTGTTTCGTGCGGAAGGGAAGGAGGCGGCACAAGGGCGGGGCAAAGACGTCGACGAAGGCGGCGTATTTCGCTGCAGAAGGGTCTGACATGAGTTGATGCATGGTGATGATACCACGAACTGACGATAGAAGACACGCCGAGGGTTCTCGTGACGCCATGATCTTGGACGATGGAATTTTATGTCCTACCTAGTCGCTTCCTTGCTTAGTCTACGTATATGCTATGTCGAAGGTCTCGGTTCGAACGCTTGGACACATGACTGGAAGACTAGTAATGTCTTATTCATAACGTGTGGAACGGAGACAAGACAACGAGAACCCAGGACACAGAAAATGACACAGATACAAATTCAGAGGAGGCAGCACTCAACTGCGTTGTCCAGAGTAAAATGGGATCAGTCCAGCGTCAAGTCAATGACATCGCCAGGATCATGCTGGAGAACACGCTGCTGCCTCGGTTCGCGCTTCACCGTGGGCTAAGCCAGGAGTTGAGAACAGTCAGACCGCCAATCCCATCGAACACCAGGCAACACCCCACTGCACTCACGACATCGCCATCGCTCGAGAGGTCGATTATATCCCCCAACACATCTTCTCGTCCTGATCTCATTGTCCAGCCAGGCTCTGCTTTGATAGGTTTCCGGTCTCGGTTGTCCCCAGGCGTCGCTTCTTGATCCTGCTTCCTTCGAGTTGTAGAACGTGTCTTGGGACAGTTTCCGCCTTGGCTGGCACTCGAGGGCATTACGCCCTGCGCCTGGAGGATCGCTGCGGACCAACAAACCTCAGAACCCATGTAACTCGCTGAATATCAAGCAAGTTCAAGGGAACGGAACGCACCTGCAGGCCGGTACCGAAACACGAACTTCGCCGCCGGGCTCGCATTCCTGTCCAGCGGCGTGCTTTTCACCCTCTCGTGTAACCCCTTGGGCATCCGCATCGCTTTCCCGAGCCTACCGTTGAAGCCAACCCCAGATAAGGGGGTTGCAGCGACCCGTAACGCAAAAGTCCGATAGTGGAGGCACTCACGCGACACAGTGTGCTCCCGCCTTCTTACTTCGCTCGTGCACGGGCGCGGTGCCCGCGAAGCGTGTCGGCCTGAACGCTGCTTTCTCGGCGTACGGATGGACGTACACGACGTGCAACTCGATCGAACCCAGCTTCTCTGCGGCCCAAAACGCGCCGTCTTCATCTGTTTCCGGCCACCCCCCCGGCAACCCAAATGAGTGTGCTTGCTAGCATCGATGGAACAAGGGCAAGGGAGGGAGAAAGGGAGGGGCGGGCGGACGCACCGCTCGTCTGGAGGTCGGAGAACTGGTAGGGCTGGTATGTATTCGCCGATACGGTGCGGATGCCCAGGCGTTTTCCGGAGGACCCTGGGGAGCAATTCGTCTTGCCGGCTGCGTGCCCATCGAGGTAGACCTTCATGGTCGTGTGGTTGGCGGCAGCGCCGTTATGGTCCTTCCAGCGGACCTGGAACACCTGGAATAGCGACACACCAGTCAGTTTAACTCCTCAAGGCCCCAAATGGCAGCCTTGGACTATATGTCCCTGCGAGGGCCATTGCGGGGCGGTATGGACTTGCAATGGTTTGGATAGGGACACGCTACCTGCCTTGCCACTCTCGCTCGGGATATAACATACCATGGTCTTCCCGTCTTCTCCCTCCAGCTTGACGTCGTACTCGGGCAGGCGCTCCTGTCTACCATCAGCTATCCAGGCCTCGTACCCGAAGTGCAGCATTACGTTCGATAGAAAGTCGTTCTGAAAGGAAGCGGTAGTCGAGGAAACAGAGTGCGCGCGACACAGGAGGCGTTGGTGGCTCGTCCAAGCGAGGCCATCCGCACGGGGAAACCTCGGATATCCCAGCGAGGGTGCTGGTCGCAGCGACATGACGCAAGGCGCGTGCAGCATGCCACCGGTCGCCGCCGTTGCGTCTCCCGATTCTCCAAGAATTATACTGCAGCTCGCACGAAGCATGCGACAACTGTGTGTGTGAGCAAATCGATGTGTTGGTACGTGTTTCTATAGGACACACTATGTACAAATCCAAATCATGTCCCACAAGTATCCGGGCACCCTCCGACTGCAGTCAGCCTCGCTGATCACGCAACCTGTTGCGAGCAGACAAATACCAATGCGAACCAGTGACCTTCGGGCCCCGAACCCACCTTGAGCCCTCTACATAGATCTCTCAATCCACGTCACTCCCCTGCATCTGCTTCCTGCCCTCCTCCTTCTCCTGCACCGAGTCCCCATCCGAATCCTCTTCCGCACGCTCAATCGCTACGCACCACAGCACACGTCCCCAAGGCCGCTCCGCAGTCCGCTCCCCCTTCTTGAGCCGCTCGCAGCAGACGAAGCGCACGGGCTGGCCGTCCCAGTACTTCATCATGTCGATGGAGATCCCACCTGGGAGGCGCAGCGTCACGCCCTTGGGGCTGAACTGGAGGTAATCATAGCAGAAGTCCGTTGTGATCACGTCCTGCGCGCATCCGGTGAGCACCCTGACATTCTTTCAACATCGGAGCGAGAGAGGCGTGTGCGGCATACCTCAGGCCCGAAGATGACCTCCTGCCGTCGCAGAGCGTTCGTGAAGTACGATCGCCGTTTCGACGGGTTCCCCTTCAGCTTCCCGCCCTTGATGTTCCCGTCGGTCTGGGCTGGGCGGGCGCGCAGCTGCGAGGTGTCGTCGCCTATAGGTTCATTGGGCGGGAACACTGGGGCTGCCGCGGAGCTCTTCTCCATGGGTGTGTGGTGGAAGTAGGGCATGGTCGCGATGAGTGGGGAGAGAGCCCATGGCTTCGTACGCGACGCAAGGTCTTGTTCGAGCGTGGGGTCAATGAAGCTATGGACATGTATGGCCAAGGTAAGCAGTTAATGCGGGGGGTCAGGCGGGACAGGGACGTACTTCATGAACTTGAGCGCGGCGCTGAAGCCCCATGGCAACTTGAGCGGCTTGTCGAAGACATTGCCGAACAGCAGCTCGTCCGCGGTGTAGTCCTTCAAGAACCGTCCTACATGGTTTGTCGCTCAGCGCTCAGCGCATGCCGCCCCGCTCAAGGCTCGTATGACCCAATTGCATTGTAACCCCGTAGACGTACCTTGGACTTGGATGCTCCAGGTAACCCCGCTCCGCTTCTCGAAGTACTCACTGTCGCCGACCTTGCCGTCCGTATCGGCGAAACCCTTGATGTACACGGCGACCTCGCCCTCGAACGCGTCCGACGCGAACCTAGTCGGCTTCCCTGAGTTCGCCTGAATGGGCACGAGCTGGTCGGGAGCCGGCCCTGCGAGGATCCGGAGGCGCGGCATTGAATTTGTCGTCGAAATTGAATATTAGAGATGTAGTTGGATGTATGGGGAGCGTTGTGGGCGCCGAGTGCAGTATGTATGTGGTGTCTAGGGTAGATGCGAGGAGTCGCAAGTGTAAGTGAGGCGTAGGCCGGCTACGCTCGCACGGGAGAGTCTAAGAATATGGAGTCGTGGCGGGGAAGAGGCTGGGTGTGGGAGTGCGCGCAGGCATGGACCGGATGCGCGCATTGACCAGCCCTGCCCCGACCCCCGGCGTCGCCGAGCAAGTTGGAAACCTTGTCGGCATTTTCCGTGGAGATATTCCATGCCGCAGCCGCTCTTGGCTCACTGCGCACGCGATTCCTCTGCCGTCATGCGCGTACTTTGGAAGAGGCTGCTGCAGTTGCTTGCGTCCTGTAGTTCACCCAATGCACAGCTGCAGTACTTTCGCTACTTCGACCGTGCTATAAAAGTACACTGGGCCTCTCCTCCGAGTCGCCTTCCCTCCGACCGCTTCGCTAGGTCCTTTCTGTCCGACTCCTCTAGGCTTTTCATCTTCTCTCGCTTTCTTCCCCTACAATGGGCGTCGGAATACGATGTTTTCAGTGCAAGGAGGGACTCCTAGGATTCGGGACTGGCCAGCAACACGCCACACTTACGAACCACAACTGGCAGCCAGCGTACTATTGCACAGTCTGCGAAGCATTGTTCTCGAAACATAGCGAGTGCGAGCGGCATGTTCAACGAGTCGCAGGTCGTTGCAAGAGAGCTCCCACCAAGTCATCCACAGCACCCGTTCTTAGGTCATCATCTTCGAGCACGAGCACATCGAATCGGCCGTCTCCCATGGTCGTTGGACCCGCTCCCATGCGCGTCGCGGCATGGACGCAGGGTATGTCGTGGTCCAGCGCTTCAGAGCCAACGAGGAAGGTGCGCTGTTGTCTTGGTCTTTTTTAGCTTCGCTAGAGTACTAGTAGAGATATGGCTGATATCCATACCCTAGACCCAGCACGGAAGTTCTCCTATACTGCAGTGTACCTTGTGCCAGCCTCCAGTGATCTTTGTGTCACAGGAATCCCTGAATAATGTGGGTCGGGTGTACGGTTTGCATGCATCTGGGATGAAACCCCTCACGACGTTACAATCCTTCTGTAGCACTCAAGAGGCATGTCCAGTTGCGCAAAGTGTCCCGTTCATTTCAACGGGCGCGACAAACTGCGAGACCATTATCGCACTGCGCCATCGAGCGTACATCCCAAGTGCCCTGACTGTGGCACCGGGTTTTTAGGAGATGATGCATGGGAAGCGGTCAGCGACGAGTTCCCCGTTCGACTAAAACAGCGACTGACCTTCCACCAGCACAGAGCGCGTTGTCCGCATGCTGCGGCTCTGACACTTTTCCCCGCCGACTTGGACGCAGAGTCGGCGCGGAGCAAAGTCGCGCCGCAGTCAGACCATGGTGAAGTTTCCGCCACGGCCGGGCCCGAAGCGTCCTCCAGCTCATCGGGTCGGGATGTCTCGGACATGACTATGAAGCTTCTTGGGCCGTCCGGACTCGGATCCAATTTCGTCTCGTCTCTTGCGCCGAGTCCGACTGCGGCTGCGAGGCACGATGCCGACGACACTGAGTGCGTACGGCAATTTTGTTCAGCTCATCGTAGTATTGCGTTTATTCAATCCCTCCCCAGAATGAACCTGCCAGGGGCCACATATAGACATGAACCTCCCCTTACCCAGAACCTCGGCTTTGAAGATTCGGATGCCCGTCTCTCTGAAGTCATTGGGGTCCCCGCAAGATCAGACAAGGTGTGTTGTCTTCATTCGCCGAGGATATTTCGTTGTTTACCGCGCACTGTATCACCAGGGAGACGACGAAGACGAAGCCCTGACAAATGACGACCTCCTTACTCCGACTATGACTTCGGCGACGCTGGAAGGCCCGCGGAGGACCGGTGCCGAACCGCTGTCCTTGCATTGCCGGTCCTGTCTTATGGACCCTTGCGTGAAGCCTGTTGCTACGCTATGCGGACACATCTTTTGTCATAGGTACGATCCAACACATGCCTCCTGGTAGGTCAAGCTAACTTCAGACTTCTATCTAGTTGCATTGTGCGACAGCTGGCGACGACGCTGTGCTGCTCGGTCTGTCAAAGACCGTCCTTGATACGTTTGCACATGCAAGCGCATGATTAGCATGCGTAGCGCTTCGCGCGGTGGTGCCTCTGGCCGCGCGTGCCCAGAATCCCGGAAGCGTATTGGTCTGACGCCGAATGGCAATTCGCAGTACAAGCAACTGTGCCGTTCATGATCGGCCATCGTACTTGGTCGAGCTCCTAGAACAGGAAGCCCTTCCGACCTATTCGGGAGCTGCGGATATTACAGACTTGGCGAATCTTCCATGTTGCGGTTATGTTGCGTGATAAGGGATCCATGTATCGAATAATTAGTGAGAAGTTAAGCTTACGAGTGCGGCTCGCATGGCTTCATTCATGGCGAATGTTGGTCCCGGGCCTCGGAATGCTTACGTACAGCACCATGAAGTTTCGACGGATTTGCCGGGCGGGCGGTGCCATCCGAGATTCAGCTGTTTTCGGTAATCTAGACGCCTAGGCGATATAGTTCCGAAACGCCGCCGCATGGCCTCGCAGCCTCGGAGAGCAACCGTTATACTTGGACCGAGGTTTGCACCGCTTGGCGGCACTCCAAGTCTTCGAAGGGTCTTGGTTGTTGAATTCCATCCGCCGCCCGTGATCCTTGCTTCTTCCTTGACACACAGCAACAAGGTTTCAGTTCATCCAAGCCTAGTTTGACACTGAGAGGCTTTCCGAGTCAACCTGGTTGCCACGCTAACAGTCGACGTTGACTTCTGAAACACCGAATATCACTAACATGGGCACTGGCCACCTACTACAGGGTGACTAGCATCGGCAGCTTCGTGTGTGTCATGCCTGTAACTTAGCCAGACTGACACTGTCGGCGAACGGGCATTCACAACGTTTTCTCTGGATTCTTCGAGATCCACGAAATTACAGCCACGTGTTGACAGTAGGGAAGAGGCAAGCGCTACTTAGTCGGATCCACGGATCCGTCGCTCCTGTCCATCTGTCATGAACAAGTTCTGACTCCATGTCCACTTCCACTCTTTTGGAACAGACCATTCAGATCCCTCAATTGCAGTGTCTCCACCAACTCTCTTCTAGGTATGTCCCACTTCGTGGAATCATGGCAAGCAAGACACACGGACGGTTTCACTGTGGATACGTCGTTACTTAACAGACCGGCGCGCTCTCCGTCGTAAAGCACTCCACAGCGAGTCTCGAGGAGATCTTACCCAAGAAGCCTCTCCTCTTTGCGACGGCGGACCACTCGGTCGTGGTCGCTCTCTTGATGTTCAAATCGCTGTGCTGTCAGCGACGTTGGCCTCCGAGTCTTCTCGGAGCTCGAGGCGAAGGTTGATTCAGCACAGCGTCCACTCGCCTGGCCAATTCCGTGGGCAGCCATCAGCGTCTGAACGCTCCTGAACAACACTGAATGATTGGAGAAGCGGCCTCAGGAGCCTTCAGAAGCACCAGGCACTAAGCCAGCTGTCGGGGAAGCTGGCTTAGAGCCTTTAAGTGCCCGAGATGCTTGCTTAGGACGCTAAAGAAGTTCAAGCTTTCTCTAGGAAGTGGTAAAGTTGCTGATACCGAGTCGTGCGGCGCTGTGCAAACACCCACGCCAGTGCCGTATGTCGTACTATTTGTCGGACGCTGCAGGCTGTGGAACTGGCTACCGGTACACGTGGTGGAAACCTTTTTTTTACCTCCTGCATGCGGAGAGGCTTATTGAGTACCGACGCCGCCGGGTCCAAATCCATGATGGAGGGTAACCTCGGAGTACTGACATGTATATATACAAGGGCTCCAGGGGTGCATGGGATTCAGCATCAATTTACTTCGCTACGGTCTCCGCTCTGCCAAGCTGGATACTCACTGCTCTTTTCCTTGTGGATGTCTCAGTCTTGAACGGCTGAGTGTCTTATAAAGGTGAACAGCATTTGCCGTGCTTGGTGTTCATCTACTCAATATCCAAAGTCTTCCTTTCCAGGTGTAAGGAGGCTCGGCCACGGCTACTATCAAACTCCACCTCCAAATCCCGCGATCTCTCCGTGCACAATGGCTTTCCTTTCACAGTCACCCTCTCACGCCTTTTCGATAATCCTTTTCGCGTCGCTCTTAACTGCTGTACAATCACTGTGTGTACCACGAAGAGAGCATGTTAGTAATCATGACGCGATTTCAAGAAGCAGCCGTCACATCATATCAGGAGGCAATGGAGGGAGTGTCACCGGAAATGGAAGTTCTAATGGCGGAAATGTAACCACTACCGATGACGGGGAGGGCAGTCTGGTCGGTAAGGTTGGCTGGGCCATCTCTCAGCAGTTTAAAGCTAATATTATATGTATTCCTAGATCCCAACAGCTCACCTCAGCCCCTCAGCAGCGCCGCCGTCGCCGGCATCGCGGCCGTGACGAGCATCGTTACAAGTTGTGCCGTGCTAGCGTTGTGGTTGTACGTTCAGCGGCGCCGAAACCGGGCAGCGAAGGCCCGTGCGGACTCTTCCAAAGGTCAGTAGCGGCTATTTAATGCTTGGGATTATCAGACTGACCTGGGAGAGATCCTCGTCCACAGCTCTTCGCGGCGGGCCTGAAGGCTCTATCCCGCACCCGGACCGTGAATTTTCCCCGTATGCCACTGCCACAAACGCGGGTAGAAGCAGGGCACAAATTGAACCAGGGATGCGGGAAGGAACACAGTTTCGGGTCAATAGTGAGTGGACAAAACATGTCCACAAGCCGCTCTTCAGCTACTGAGGCATTTTCCTGCCGAAAAGGTCCGTTGTCCTCTGTCCAGTTCAATGCCTTGGGTCTTCTTGGATCTCCATCGCATCCTCCCCGCGGAGACATGAACGGAATAATCGAGAGAGAGGAAACCTGCCAAGACCCGAGGAACGAGAACAGGATCGGCTTAATCTCGGACGGGCGGAGTGAAGCCGAGGGTCCTAGTTCCTCCACTTATGTTGGTTACGGTGAACAGCGTCAAGTCCAAAGGCACAGAATGGACGGAGGGGAGAGGTCAGTCGGAGGCAGACTTGGGTCAGTCCAGGTCGCAGGGAATGACTTCGACCCCCCCCCGGCGCGGGTTGTTGCATAGCCCGTCAAGCCGATCTACCCTGCCGCCTTCCTACCATTCTAACTTCAGAGAGGCTTGAGATGGATCGATTCATAGACGTTCTCACCTAGTGATCATATTAGGGTCGCCTGGATCTGACACCGTATTTTCCCTTGTATTGATGGAGTTTGGACTTGGACATTTCGCTTGTTCTTTGTGGATCTAGTCGAGAAAGAGCTGCAGGTCTGCTAGGGCGGGAAGTGTATCATAGGACGACATTACGAGGGTCGGTGGCCCCATTCCCTCCTCAGTATGTAGTACTCGACTGCTTTACCAGCGGGACGTTATTGTGGATTCGGCTATGCTACTTCAGGCGTGCCGCATCGACGGCATTCTGCTCGAGGTCCTGCCAACCGCTGTGAGCCAGCTAAATCATCGCGGCTCCCACAGTACAGTTCACCAACCTGGTGGTCGTTTGCAGTAGTACATTGAATGACCACTTAGGCCTATTCCCGAGACCCTGGGGTGCAGTTGAATCCTCTGCGCACTTGCAGGACCCGGGAGCCAATCAACAGCATGAACGCTAGAGTACCGCGGAGAGACAGTGAGCGATCGATGTGACGTGTGGGCGAAAGGTCTGAGATTGCTTAACGAGGAGCGCAGTCTAACTCGCGGTCAAAATGTAGACCGCGTATATATGGTATTTCCTCAGCAGGGCGTATGCCAAGCTGGGACAGAGACTCGAAGACCCGCTTACAGTATTTGGATCACACCAATGCCACCGTGAACCTGACCTGCCGTGCCGTCCAACGAAGCCTTCAACTTGTTCCCCGATTGGAACGTTAGAGCAGTTAATTAGCATCTCCAGACTGGACACCCGCAACACGGTCGATTCTCCGGAGCGCACCATGCGCCTCCATCGCAGCTGACCGGAGACCTATACGTTTCGCCTGCTCAAGGCTTTCCTGGAAAGACGTCCGCGCATCACCCGCCTTCCCGCTCATCTAGACAGTATTGTTAACACCAAATGATGATGAAAGCAGCGCGACACCTCGACGAACCTCCAACAACATTCCGAGGTTGAACAGTACTGCGGCAAGGGTCTGCTCACAGAGCGCCATGCTTTCCGCATCCTTCGATGACCCAGCCAGTTGGCGTGTTTTCTCGATAACCCCTCGCGCTTGGCGTGCCCACGACTCCGCGACTTTCAGGTTCACGCGCGATGTGAGATCAGAGAGATTGTTCATGATTTGAGCCGCACGGCACCGGTCTTCGACCGACGTCGTTGGACCGGCCTTCCCGTTGTCTGGCTTCATGAGCATGCCTATCGCCTGGAGATACAGTGTCGTAGCGTAGCTTTTGATCCAATAACATCAGTTGTTTGCTTCTCAGAATAGACAGGAAAACGGCGAGGACGCACTCAGGCTTGCCTTCCTGCGAATAGAACCTCCCAAGTGCCTCCAGGGGTGCCGCCACATCCACCTTGTTGACCCACCACGGCAACTCCAGTTCGGCCAGCATTGTGTTCTCCCCCTCCTCTTCCCGCTCCTTCCCCTTCTCCTCTACCTTGATATTCGCCTGTCCGTCCTTGACGACGCGTAGCACCTCCTCCACCGCGAAAGTCAAGAACTCCTCAGCCTCCTCCGGGCCTCGCTGATACACCTCTGCCATCTCTCCAAGTTTATGCGCGAGCGCGACAGCTCGCAAGCGTTCCTTCCCCGAAAGCTTCCCAGTCGCCTGCGAGGCGCGGAGTTGGGCGAGCGCGGTTGAGTATGTCTCGTACGCCTCCGACGGGCGATTGGACGACTCGAGGACCTCTGCAAGGGCCACAGCTATGCCAGACAGCTTGAGGTGTGGCTCGTCGGAGAACGCGGGGAGGGGGAGGGCCTGCGCAGTTTGCAACGCTCTGCGTCGCCGTCGCATGCATCCGATGAGTGTCCGCGGGGAAAGTGAGACGACAAACGACGCACCGTCGGAGATACCGTTCACTGAGGTCGAAATCTCCCTGGTTTTTGGCCTTGATGCCGGCGCGCAGGTCTGCTCTGACCTCTGGTGGCCACAATGTGAACGTGTTGTAGAACTGGTACCTTCAAAAACCGACGCCAGCGCATTCAGTTCGGGGGCACGTACGGTGTATAGCTGCCATTAGTTTAGACCCACAGGCCGTATGACGTCGACGCGATTCCAACGCCCATAAGGATGCCGAACACGGTGGAGATGCGCGAGTTGGACTGCAGCCATGACGAGACGGGATTTGTCGCGTAACCTCTCCTGCAGGGTACAGCTAGGACTGGATGGAGCGCAAGCCGTGGTGTTGGGAATGCTTGCTTTCTCGCCTGGAGAGCATGTCTTCGAGCGATTGGTCGCACAAGCATCTGAGCACAGTCAATGAAGGGGAACAAGCAGGAGATGTCGATGAGGAGATGGATGCTTGGCTGGCTAGGTGCCGGTAAAGCGCCCGTGCGGACGGGTAAGCGCTAATGACATCCACCAGGCAACTCTGGCAATTCTGCCGACCGTTCTGCAACGGTGTGTGATAACATGATTTCTTCGAGCTCGTTTGAAGGTACAGTGGTCAGCGGAACAACTCATACAATTCTATGATTCGCGAAACCCTGCTGTGCCTTGATCTTCCTCATCCGTCCGGCCATAGTTTGAACGTCCGTCCCCGAGCGACTCCCATTCAGAGTTCCTCCATGGCCAACCTATTCCCAGGCTGGTGCATCGACAACAGATCCCCATAACACTGGCCCCTGCCCTTCGCCATCCGCAGATGACGCGCAAGCGCGTCGCGCCGGCTGAACGTCTTCCTGCACCCTCCAATCATCGGCACGCCCTCGAAGTCGAAGATCGGCGCCGTCCGCACGACCTCGGCGGGCACCCCGAGCTCGCGCGCGTTGATCGCGGGGACCCCGCAGCACACCCAAAGCGTGACGCTTTTCCCGCGCGTGTGCGTCTCGATGTGTCGCTTCAGGTCCGGCGAGCGGCGGCTGTGCTGCACGTACGGGCAGTATGGGCATTTCCAGTTGTTCGCGCGCATCGCGTCGATGGAGGGGGTCACGTCGGTGGATGGGGCGGGAGAGTTCCGGCGTGTATACGGGACTAGCTCTGAGGTGGATTGAGCGAGGGTTTCTTGGGATGAAGGTGGTGTGCTGAGGCAGCTTACGCGACTCATGGGGGAGTCGCTCGGAGGATTGGGGAGCGAGGACGCGGCGCAGGGCAAGGATTCCTCGGGAAGCGTGCGCCTGAACGTTGACGACAGGGACACATTGGCATGAGCAATGGGGGACGTGTGCGTGCCTTCTCGCAGTCCCGCCGCATCTTGTCCTACTGTGTAGGAGTACGGTCCCGTCGAGGGGGACGGTGCGAGTGGGCTGTTGGACACGGAGGAGGCGGGAGTATACGCGACCTCCGTGGGTTCACTGAAATGGAGGATGAGCGCTGTGAGAGTGCGCGTGGACATGTCACTTGCTCACTTTGCATACTGCTGTCCGTCGGTTGGGTCCAAGTATGTTCCGACATACTGGCCCCATGCACCTTGGTCGTTGGCTCCAGAGGATGGCCCACAACCTACGAACGTGGATTGCAAATATTCATTGCCATAGTATCCACCTGCGTGTGTATACGAATGTGTTGAGACGGGAGGGGGATGTGAAAAGTGATTAGCCGGGTTCATGTCGCGGGGCATTTGGGTCGAGGGGTGGGTTGGGGAGGGTTGGTGGTGTCGTTCCGTCCATGATTGCTGGAGAATTTATGCTAAGGGAACAAGGAGCGATACCAGACCCTTGGGCACAGCGAAGGCGTCGGGGAACGGGCATGTTGTACGTTGTCGGAGGCAGGATGGTCGGCGCGGGAGGAGTGGGACAAACTGGCGCAAACAACGCAAGTCACTACATGCACTCATCTTACCACGCCCTAGATCTCGCTTACTGGGGTTTCCTTCACAGAACTCTGGATTACGGGCGCTAGTCTTGGAACTGTACTTCTCCTTTCTCTCACATCCGGTGGCACATAGCTACTCGCCTTTGCAGCGAGATCCTCTCAGCCTTGTCCGCCGCTCAACCACTTCGCAAGTTGCCAAATTATCCAGAACATCCCGAAGGCTTTGGCCGACATGCTCCACAAGGGATACGAAGTTTGGATCACCTGTGAAGGGGGGGACCTACCGGAGTATGGAGCAATTCCCGAGGGCGTTGATGGAAAGACCTTAGCGTGTTTCATTCCCAGTCAGAGCGGCAAGGTAAGAGTTCCAGTCGCTTTCGATACTTACAGTTGGGCAACGCGAGACTCCTACCAGGACCCCGCGCCCCGCGCACTACGTCTGGTTCTATTAGAGAACAATGATACTCAACGCCATTCTTTCTACCCCCTATGGTCACCGCTTTTGTTGTTGTTATTCGCAGTCATTTGCCATAAATTTCAAGAATGATATCACCCAAGACTGTATCCGACTCGGCTTCAAAGTGGACGGACAGTCGCTCGCGCATGGCATGATCTGCAAGTCTGGCCAGTGCAGAAGCAAGAAAGGAGTTCGAACTGGCCTCGATATCGAACAGCCGTTCCAGTTCGCTAACCTGCAAACCACCGGTGCGTGCATACTCCACGCCGGTCGCGCGATCAAGAGCTCGTGGTCATAATGCGCTGGTAGACGACGACGACGTCCTGAACAGGCTCTCGAACCACACGGACGTCGGCGCAATCGAGGTTGGGGTCACCCGTGTGTATGAGGAGGGCCATCCTGCCTCCGTCACCGTCGAAAAATTCAGCGGGATGGGCGCAGTGCACGAACGCAGCAAGAAGGCTGGCGCGCACAGTGTCGGGTGCGTTTCTCCCTCACTGTATGCTCACTGGCTCTTGACTCTTCACACGTGCGTTTCGTATCCGCGCCACTTGTCCTATCAGGTTGGGCGAGGGATCCCCTGTACAGCCGTTCACGCAAATGTGGTTCCACGATCCCATAGATCCCTCGGAGGGCATGGCCGCGACTTTCATTTTCCGATACAGGCCGCGTGGTACGTCCCGCCAGTTGGAGCTTCCAGCCTTACGTTCGGCACTCAATCCCGTCGCAGACCTTCTGCAAGCGCAGGGCATTATGCCTTTGGATCGACCGAAGTCGCCTGAGGCCGATTCTTCGATCGTGAAAAGGGAGAATAATCGTCCGGGCTCCCCTCAACAGCGGGATGCCAAGCGACGGCGAGGAGGAGGGTCAGCTTCTGCATCGGGCTCTGGCACTCAATCGGCGAAGAAGGACTTGGGGGTGCTCGATGTCCTGTCCGACGACGACGAGGACTATGATCTACTGAAAGTCTGTTTGCTGTCTTCATGCTCCTTGGCTTTTGTCCAGTGCGCTGATGCGATGGCTTCCGCAGAATCAGCTTCGGAAACTGCAGAGCAAGTTCGACAGGGCGGCGCGCAAGAAGTTCGGCGACGTGAAGCAAGAACAAGATATTATTATTGTTGGGGGCAGCAGCGACATCATAGACTTGACCCTAGATGACTGACCTCTCCTATCCGCTCCATCGACTGATTTTCTTGCTACACGTACTTCTTGGGGCGACCCTGCTGACGTCGCGTTGCCAGTTATTGCTGTACTTATTCTGTAATGTTCTATGAGTTTGTGGTTATTACTCCTGTACTACGCCTATGTTTTGTTGTAAACTGGTTTTATCACACAATACAGCACTTCAGTCAGAGAAAAGGCGGGAGGTTTGACGTTTAAGCTGGCGACCGCAAAACCTCCCCCCCGCGGTGTAGATGTCGGAAGAGGACGGGCGGAAGATTGACGCCAGGGAGGCTAGGTGGCTCAGGCTGCAGCTGCGACCAAAGTTGAACCATGGTCGATCTGCAACGTCAACCCCGGAACCCGAGTCCAATCATCTCTTTACTATCGTCGCCGCAGAACCATCCTGGCACTCTTTTCATTTCATCTATTGACTCTTCCTATGGACGCTTATGAACTACCTCGTATCTTGACAATGCTGGACTGATAGCCAGGCTGTGTACCAGTCTGCAGGGGAGGCTGCGAGATCTGAGCGGAAGGCGCATATTTGCCCATGTGAAACCTTCGCTTTCTGCGTTTGGCGTGAAGACTCAAGGTACCCTCATCTCCCAACTCGAAAAGCTGATCCACGTACCATTGCCTGGTTGCTACCCAAGTCGTAACTGGCGTGCATTCGAGTTGGCGTGGCCTCGGGCCGCCGTTGAGCTTAAGCACGCCTTCTTTCTGGAGGTCAAGGGGTGGCTCCGCAGCGAACGTACTGTTTAACAGGCAACTGAGAGATCGTCTCGACTGTGGTCGGCGTGCATCGTGTTAACACAGGTATGGATATGGGCAGAGGTCGTATGTGGCATGCACAGAGCCATGAGAATATTGTATTGGCTCTGCGCCCAGGGTAGATGGGACAGTGAGTGCTTGTTGGGCTTACATCGCCATTGTGTCGCACTTGCGATGCATTGCTAACGTTGTTTCGAATACAGGGCAACATGGAAGCTACTTGTTATTCGCGGGCCCTTGTGCGGATCTATAGACGCGACGACCTGTGACGTGTCTAACAACGGGTCGAACATCTTCATGCCGACGCACCAGTACCGTCTGCAGGCTCTGCAGGAGGACGTATACCCTCGTCGATGCAAATATCAGCAAGAAGCGGGTCCTGGGAGTCTGATGTCGTACGCACTCCGTGCCATTCAACGGATGCGATAGCAATGACAAGCTTCGTTGATGATTTGAGTACACCGTCTTGGATCTTCAGCTGTTCATATGTGAAGCAGGCAGTGGTTGCTCTTCTTCCTCTCCATCGTTGCTCATCTGCATCTTTCGAAGGGCGATTTGAACTGTCGGTGAGGGGTTCGCACTGCCCCGAGGCTGGTGCGCACATAAACACTAAGGCAGCGTCTCTGTGCCCCAGTCTCTTCCTTCCACCTTTGTTGCAAAGCTCACACAGATATCTCCACTATGGCATCACAGCAAGCCATCTTAGACGTTGAGTCTTCTCTGTAAGTTTCATCTAGATGTCCTCTGCAACGTGATACTGACCCACTGGCTTCTGTAAAGACAGGTTTCCGAATACAGCACCTTTGCTGCATTCGGTGGGTTAAGACGTCTCGACGATGCAGCTATAAACTGACTATATGCGTCCAGTATTAGTTGTTTATGACTGGCTCATAAACCTCGACGAAGAGATACATTATTTTTGGGACTTTCGCAAAGGCCGCAAACTCACCGCCGCCGCCGTGATCTACGGAATGACTCGCTATCCGCTCATTGTCATGAACATTCTTGAGCTGCAAACATCGTTTCCGATGTCCGAAACAGTACGTGCTCAGTGCGTTTCAAGGCCCTATGGAATGCTACTGAGCTCTCCTCAGGCGTGCGCGTTCTACATTTCTGATATCCACTTTTGTGCTCACCGTCAAGGGATGCTCATAGCTGTCAAATAAACTATCACGTCCAGACTGTGGCATCATTCCTATGGACATTGTCCCCAGGAGGTAAGTATATGAAACTTGCTCTGACCGTGGCACGGGATACCTTACTGATACCCCGCCAAATAGTCTTCTCCGCCGTTCGTGTCTATGCGCTCGAGCCAGGGCGCAAAATTATAGCCATTGCTACGTTCCTTCTCCATGCCATACCTAGTTTGACCATATTGGTTCGTGACATGTCCCTCTCTACACCCGCTCAACTTGTAACCCATGATGATCGAGCAGATATTGAATGCCGCAGACAAAATAAAGGAACTTCCAAGCCCTTTCAACTGCACAGTTTCAGGGGCCCCCACATCTGCAGGGGTAGCATTTCGGTAGGAGCCTTCTCCAACTTTTCGGGACGCATGTGACGCTCAGTGCTCACTGCAAATTTTTAACTCATACCCAGCTGTACGTCCTGGGTACTCTACTCTGATGGAGCTAACCGCTCATGTTCATGTAGTGACATTCGCTGGTAGAATCTGCAATATTGTCGGGGACCTTCTTGTCTTGTTTGTAACGTGGCACAAGACGTACGCGCCATACAAGAGTCAAAAGGGAGTGCTGAAGGGACCATCGATTACCCGTGTCATGTTGTATAACGGTACGTGCTTATATTTGACCACCAATATGGCTTATCATTTTGGGATCACCATTCACAGGGAGCATATACTTCATGTGGGCATTCATGTTGTTCTTCTCGTAGCCCTGCGCCTGTAGTACTGACGGCGATCGTATCAGCATCCTGACGGGGATGAACATCCTGACGATGATTCTTGCCCGCACCCAGGTATTTTTCTTTACCACCGTAGTAAGGAGTCATATCTTGTCCTAATGGCAACCTCGTGTTAGGATCAGTCGGGCCCCTCCCTTGAGAATGTCGCTAGCATCATCATCAACCCGTATGTCAACCATTCCGCTGCTCGTGGCGCCTTCCAAGTCGCTGAATCATCTGTGAAAGGATGACGGCAGTACTCATCTCCCACTTCCTGTTCGACCTGCGCCGATCAGACCGCACAGCGAACATAGCATCTTCGCCATCAGCAATCCCTTCGCTCAACATCGTAGGAGATATCCCAGAAGATCATGGAGCCCTTCCCGCGTTCATCGCGTCAATGGGATCGCTGGTCGATACGGGGTTGCAACTTACAGGTTCTCCCGACGCGGATGAGGACTTCACGCAGCGGCGTCCTCCAAACGAAGGTCTTTTTCACGAGGAATGTTGACAGCAGGGGGATGAGCCAAGGACGTAGTCCGGGCTATGACATGGTGGAAGCTCGCTTTCGTGGCTCCACATTCCGAGACGGTCACTTGAGTCATTACCCCATGTTACATGGCATGCACGGAACCTCTCTCATATCTACCCTTCGCTCCCCATGTTCGGTACCATTTACCATTTACACGCCAGGGCTTCACTGGCTCGCTCGGACCGCTGTCAAGAGTTGAGAACTTCAAAGGACTTCAATAATTTATGTGACCTTTTCCGCCGATTCTTCCTGTATGACCTGCATCTTGCAGTGGTTGCTGAGTTCCGTATTGTGTTTACACGTCCCGGACACCCGGGTTGGCCAGGTGTCTGTCCCTGTACGCACTTACACGGCGGCGAGCAAACGCGGGCGGCTCGGCCCCGGGCCGAGGTCAGACTGGTAATAAGCGCCGTAATCGATGCACGTGTTCGGTCGCGTCGCGCGACTCCGGTTGCGGGCGTGTCTCGTCAATTGACTCCCCGACACTGCCCCCCACGCCCACTCCCTCGCCTTTTGTCCTCCGCCTCCACCACCAATCTAGTGCCTTCCGCTTCCTCGTCTATCAGCTCATATCGGTGGGCATCGAAGGAGATTCATTAGCTCGTTTCTCTCGACAGAGTCCGTCTGCCGACACCATCTACTGCTACTAGTGCCGCCGCAGCAACCGCCTTTCAACCACCCGTCACTATGCAATTCAAGGGCTACCAGGTCTGGATATCCAGCGACGGCAAACCCTTGCCCGAGTACTCCATCCAGCACGAAGGAGGGGACGGAAAGACGCTCGCATGCTTCATTCCCAGCGAGCGCGGCAAGGTGCGTCGCCTAGTGTCCCAGCTCATGCCGCTTCCTTCCCCTAACCACCGACGACTGGTCGATGTTATAGGCCTTCAGCATCGAATGGCGTGACAATGCTGGTAATAGCCACCTCCGCTTCGTCACCAAGATCGATGGACAGGCCGTCGGGGGCAACCGGTGCCGTCCAGGGGGGAAGGGAACACGATGGGGCGTGCGGACGAGCACTACGACGCGCCGGCCTTTCCAGTTCGCCCAACTTCAGACGACAGGTGCGTGTCGTTTATCTCCATCTATTTCCCCCTGGACATTCGTTGATGATGGGTTCACGGTGGTCGTCTTTCGGCGGCTGAACAGAGGACGAGGATAACGTGCACTCGCTCGCCTCTCATGCCGCGCTCGGCGAGATCGAGGTGTCGGTCGTACGGATCCGTGCGGATTACAGGTCCGTGCCGCACACGATGGACAAGTTCCGACCCGTTGGAGCGGTGAATGAGCGGAGCAAGAAAGCTGGGGTGCATTGTGTCTCGTACGTCGCCGCTCACCCTGCAATCTCATTAGCCAGCCGTAGACTAAGGTCGCAACTGCGACGGTATAGGCTGGGATCCAATCGCCAGGTGCCGTTGAGCAAAACCCAGTCATCGAGCACACCACTAAACCCCCGAGAGGGTAATGTGGCGAAGTTCATCTTCCGATATCGCCCAAGGAGTATGTGCATATATCTCGCACATATACAGCCAATACATGCTAAAAGCCTTGTGCGATGCAGGTCTCCTCCAAGCACAAGGCATCATTCCATTGCCTGCGGCAGATAGGAAGCCCGTGCGTCCGGACCGGAAGATCAAGAAACGCCCATCGGACGAAGTCGATGGCTTCGAGGATGTATCGTCCCAAAGGCCCCCGAAGCGGTCTCGTCATACGCATGATGTTGAAGAGGAAGACGTCAAACCGTCACTCCTCAAAATCGATATGTCCCTGGAAGAAGATGTCAAGCCTGTCCTCGTCAAGACGTGCTCGTCTGATGAGGAAGAGGAGGAGCTTGTAGAAGCCGACATTGTCAAAGCTGACCCTTCCGATGACGAAGAAGAGGCAGAGCTGGACGAAGTAACGCAGCCTGCTGAGGAAGCAGGAGAAGCGAAGGAGGAGGTAACAGAGGAGAAGGAGAAGGAGGAAGATGAGGAGGAAGATCCGGAGTTGCTCCAGGTTCGTTTCAATGCTTTCTTCGCTTGAATGCCACACGCCTGACATGTGGCTGTCCACCAGAGTCAGATCCAGCTCCTACAGGAGAAGTTTGCGAAGGCCGTGAAACGAAAGGCTACCGAGGGCTCGCGGACGGGTTCCGTGAAGGTGGAGCCTGGTCCGGCGAGCCAGCTCAGCGGAGTGGTCATTGACTTGACGTTGGACGAAGACGATGAGTGATTCAGATTGTTTTTGGGTGAGTCACTCGTGCAGTTTTCGACTGTGTGATATGCGAGACCTGACAACCCGTGGCTAGGATACCCGCTGCCTCGTTTTCTGTATTATTATTATTGCGTTCTTCGCACCTCGCCAGTGCTATCATCGAATTATTGTATCTGTCGATTGTCATCGCACTGTTGCGCAAAAATTGTATTCTAGCTCATTATACCTCAGATGTGGTAACGGAGGACGACTCCGCCACATGGAGAGCAGTGTACCCGAACGCCTCCTTGCGTTCCGAGATAAACTGATCTGTCCGCACACACAGAACCTTAACGCCAGTAGTTGGAGTGGGTGTATATGGCTTATCGCTCGCCTGTGTTCTGACGGGCAGCACGTTTGTAGTTATCCTACGACAATGCTTTGAAGACACTGTATGTCCTAGATTTCGTATCCTCGAACTACAACGTCTCTTCGGAGCTAAGCTGGTGCGTGAACTACCATCCTTTTCCGCTTCTTGATCGAAGCCTTGACACTTATATTCACAGGTTCCATGCGGCGGCTGACCACAGCCAAAGCCTGTATACTGTACCTTTCTCACTGAGATCGATGCGTCGGAGAACTGAGAATGGAGATTTTTGGGGGGTTTGTGATCAATGTGAGTCTTCATCCGTTGAGGTACACCCCCATTACCACCTCTCTGACCGATTTGTGCCATAGGACTTGCGAAAGGAGCTTGAACCGGGGACCAAGGGCGGGTTCGCAGGCGAGAGAGAGGCTGGGGGTGGGAAACGTACGCGGGGCCCGTTCAAATCCACCACGATGAGCTCATAGGAAGGTGGCAGAAGGATATGGACAACCTCCTCATTTACGTGAGCTCTGCACAACTACGTATTGCGAATAATCCTGGCGACTGTACTTCGCAGGTCAGTTTGTTTTCTGCAGTCCTTACTGCATTGAATGTCCAGTGTCAGTATCAGCAGCAGCTTCAACCGACACCAACAAATCCTTCCTTAGCCGTCCTACAGCAGAGCTCGCAACAGCTAAGTAGCCTCTCAGTCACACCATCCTTCGCCAATTGGCCCGCTCGACCTCTAAACAAGATACAATCTCGTTTTGAACCACCTGAACCAGCTATCTGGATCAGCTTACTCTGGTTCTTGAGCCTACTATGCAGCATCGCGTCCGTGTCCATGGCATTTACGATACTTAGAACAGTGGTTGCACGATGTCCGCATCGGGCTGTCCGGGACCTCCACGCACCGGCTGCGCCGAAGTGTGTTCGTGGTCGTAGAAGTGGTCGCGAGGCTCGAGGACATCTGGTCGGCCGCGAAGGTGGCGGCGCATGCGTACTGCGCGCACCTGCTCCCAAAGCAGCAGCCTGGACGTTCGACCATCCCGCACTACCTGCTGTGCGCTCGCTCATCCCGAGTTATCTGGGGTCCTACTGCATCGCTTTCGCGAATCTCACCGAAAATGGTAACCGAAACGCTATCGCTGCGTGACACGTGATGAAGTGCCAGGCCGCAGAGAACCACGATCTTTGCAGCGTGCGCCACCAAGTTACTGCTACCAGGGTGCGGCTACCGATCGACCCTCGCGTACGATGCGTATCGACGGGTGCGAGGCGTGGGTTACGTCCGAAGGCCAGCGACTGCCTGAGTACGACACGCAACCAAAAGGTGACGACAGGAAGACCTTTGCTTGTTTCATCCCATGCGAGGCAGGAAAAGTGAGTGGAACACGTTGCTCGCCTGTATTTTAGTGGGTGACAGTTGTCTCTCCACAGGACTTCCACATTGAATGGCAGAATACCTAAACTCGCGACATCCTGAGATTCAGCGTCAAACTGGACGGAACTCGTGCAGGGAGCAAGTGGTGCCGGCAACAGGAGGCGGATTCCCTGGTGGGATTCCGTGGCGCCACGATGATACAGTCGTTTCAATTCTCTCAGTTGCAAACAACGGATGAGACTCAATGAAGTCCGTTGTCGTTGTTCTCATTGTTGATACAGTTTGTTTCTAGATGCGGATGATGCACTCGACGCCCCGATCAATGCCGATCTAGGCACAATCCGAGTCCAGGTGGTGCGAGTCAAACTCGAATCAGTAAAGAAGCAAGTTCCATTCTGTAGGACACGTCAATGAGCGGTCCAAGAAGTTGGGGGCGCACTGCGTAACGTGCGGTTGGTATCCGTTGTTTGTGGGAATTATACACAGACCAGTGTCCGCAAGCTTGGGGAAGCCACTGAGGTGCGATCCCCTTCTGAAGGAAGGTGGAAAAGTCAACCTATCGACCCCAAGGAAGAGCCCATTGCCGAGTTTCTCTTTCATTACAGACCGCACGGCAAGTATTCGGGACTGTGCAACCGTTCTTCAGCACTGCTGACTATCGGCCTTCATAGCTCTCCTGCAGGCTCAAGACATCGCCCCGCCACCCCTCCGTTCACCTCCCATGCCTCATCAACGAGGCAGGACAGTGAGGAGGGCGGTGTCCGACCTGTCAAGCGTCAACGCGTCGGGACTGGCTCAGATAGTGGAATAGACCTTAAACCCCACATATCGAATCCCTCTGACGACGACGACGACGAACTCGGCATGCTCAAGGCAAGCCTATATTAGTGCTGTGCGGAGCTTCCACGTCCTGTTAATGCGCATATATCAACGATATTTGCCTGGCTGACATCCAAATTGCGTCCGTATACGCTTTTCAGGGTCAGCTCTCGCAGATCATGGACAGGATTACTCAGATGGTGCAGAAGAAGACGCGACGCAAAGGCGGCGGATCCCTCAAGGTGAAGAAGGAAGAGCCCGTCGCTTCCTCGTCTCAGCTTGGAGTGGGTTCCGGAGACGTTATTGACTTGACGTTAAGCGATTGATGTGTCGTACTATACAGTGAGGACCACCCGCCTCTCACCTTGCTTCAGAAGGCTAATTAGATATGTTCGTTGTTGCAGGTCGCCATTGGCAATCTTAGTTATACGCTACCGACCTAATGCGTTGACTCCTCGTTTTTCCTCCCACTTCAACATCCTTTTGCGTCAGAAAATCGCCCTCTCGCCCTGTCCCGCCCTGTCCTCTACCGATCGAATGGCAAACCCCCGTGGCACACAGCAACCTCTCATGCTTGCGAGTGCCTGTGTGTGGAGCATCTTTGATCCCTGACTGGTCACTGGTACGCCAACCACTTCTCATCCAAGCCTCTCCCACGGCGTCAGCTGTCCCTGGGCATGACACGATACTTATACCATACTGCAGGCCCCACGCCATCTCACTTTCTACCGGCCTTTCGATCCGTGGGACCGCCCATGAACCTGCACTGCGCCACGCCTTCTTCATTGCACTGACTTCAGGGCCGTACCTGGTTGGACGAGTTGGAGACCCCCGCCCGCGCGATTCCATGATGTGCGCCGGCGCCGCCTCATCACTAGTCACTGTCGGACGTGTGCCCGCCGCGTAGAGACGTGGATGTGTTTGGGGATCTTGACTTGGCGCATTCCTCACATGGGGTTACCGACATTTGCATATATTCGTATTTACTAGTCTTGGCCTGAAGAGGCTGACGGAAGCCTCGCAGCAACCTATCCGTGGTTGTTGCCAGTTGCACCAGCGGAAGGAGTCACCCTGATGGCACCAGCGTCCGAACCTACCCAAATCCTCCCATGAGCTGAAGGTTCAAGACAGGTATCAGGATATGTTGGAGACGTTCCGAGCCGTGATTAACTAGGCGAGGGACGACCAAGGCGGGGTTGGACATAGGCATATAGATGCATGCGCTATGGTTTTTTCAAACGTGCTGTGCATGTTTATAGATCATGCATCGTGTTTGAATTCAAACTGGCGGATTACATCTATCAGCGTTTGCGCACTGCAGACATCGCCGGAGAATTCGAAATCAACGCAACGGAAACCACAACGATAGCTCTGTGTAGTGCTAACATCCGCAAACTCGTCGGCTGTGCGTGCTTTTGGAGGCATCTGGCAAGCTGCAGTGTGGCTGAGATGTCGGAAACGGGAGAAAAGCTGCTGTCTGGTGTGCGTGCTTGGCGGAGTGCATCTGTTCATGACGCCGATGTTGCCCCACTGGCTGCGCTGGCTGTCAACGCGACTGATCCGCAGACGGTATGTTCAGCAGCAGCCAAGGAACTTAAACTTTCTCAACTTCTCTCCTGACCACCATCTGCATTCTCCTCTCGTGTGCGGACAACTCGGCATGGTTCAAGCTTACCAGGTGAGTCGTCGCCTTGCGTGGGTGTGTTGCAGATCGAAGGTCGTCATCAGGATCGATGCGTACCAGCCGACATGAAGACAAGGTGCGAAGTCACTGTCAACATCGCCTCCAGGTACTCAGAGGAAAATCAACGGGTAGATGTCGCTTGGTGAGAAAGAGCGCAAAGAATTTGTTCTGTTCATCCTTCAGGGCCCTGATTCGTGTAGGGTGCGTGCATTTGTCATATTAGTCTGGGAGCCCAGTTGCAGTGAATCTGATCCGCCAGGCATGGTCTCCCACTGCAATTCTAGGGCGACGTCGGCGGAAATGTGCAGAAGGCGGTGGACGAGAGCGCTGTGTGCAGAGGAAGGCGGATCCAGTTGGCGCTGCGAATTGCAACGGCGGGAGGCGCCACCGATTGGCTGGCAGGCGGGGACGGACGGCGGCGAGATGGCTGATCGGGATTGGACATCGCCTGCCCGGAACGACGACCAAGTCCGCGCGGCGGTCGGTGGCGGTCTGGGCCAGGGCGCGGATCGCCTAATGCAGGGCTCTGTGCCTGACCGACTTTTCCTGCCAGGTCCGCCTGCAACTCTCCTTGTCCTCCCTCTGCCACCACATCGCGTCGGCGTCGTGGCCCCCATCCTCCACGGCCTCTCCACTGTGATCAACCCCACTCGCATCTCGAGGTCAGTCTCTTCCTGCTGTCGCCCCCGATTTCGTCTTCCTCCCCCGGGTGGTACCAGCATGGGCGGTTTCTAACAGCATCTGTTCCGATTGAAACAGCATCGCCGCGTAGAGAGCGCCGCATCCATCCAAGAAGCCCTCGAGCGCCCGTGTGGACATCATCCTTCCCAAAGGCCCTCCGCTTCCTCCTTCTCCCGCCCCCAAAATCTGTCGTTCTTTACCCCTCACGCTCTTTTTCACGATACCCATCCGCTCTTTCCTCGCTGCGCCCGCCTAGGTCCATGTTCACGCCGCCCCCATCTCCCGATCCTCGCCGTCTTCAATCCTCATCCCGCCCTGAGAGCTTACCACCTCAACCCTTCACCCTCGACTCGCATTCCTCTGACCATCCTTTCCTCAGCCCATCGCCGGGACCCTCTCGGAGATGCTCGCTGGATTCGCAACCCTCTCCGCCAGCCTGTAACCCCATCCTAGCGCCCGAGGAGGACCCGTACTCATATTCGCTCCCGGACAAAAAGCGAATAGGACGGCGAATACGCTGGACAGCAGTACTCGTTCCCCTTATCCTCGTCTGCGTCGCGCTCTCCACGCGATACCTCACCCACCCCGCAGCATTTGATGTCCTATCATCCTCGTATTCATCACCATGGTCCACCGTACAGAACTGGACACCACACAAGCGACACGCTGCTCCGGACCCCCTCCCCGCAACCTCAGGCATCGCGACGACAGTGCATAATAGCAAGCCCACAGGGTCTGCACTGTCTGTTGCAGCCTCATCCGCCCCGTCCTCGGCCAGCATGGCCCTGACCACGACGACGCCCGGGAACACCAAGGTTCCGTCTAGTCCCCCTATGCTGCCCACGCCATTCCCGCAGGCGTTCGATTCGTCATTCTCGACAAACTTCCAGACGGTCGCATGCGAGAGCTTCATGACGAACATGACCCAGACGCTCGCATTCCGTCAGTGCCGCCCATTCTCGCTGCTAGTCGGAGACTCGAACGCCTTCATAACTGTGAGTCTATTCGATCTCCTCGTGTTCCCGTGGGACGGGGCCTGCCATGTGTGCAGTGGGCACGGTCAATGTGCCTCTGCCGGGCCCGCTCTCTCCCCATCTGTCTCGTTCAATTTCCTCATGCGGGTCTTGGACCCGAGTTTGTGCGCGCCTTTGTTGGGTGCGGAAGCATCCCCCCTGGAAAGGGTGCGTGCGTCGGCTTGTGCTACTGTTTTTTTTGCGCCCTGGGGCCCGTCCGGTGACTAGGAGCTTCTTTCTTTTCTGATTATTCATAGCCGAAGTCACCGCACC
Source organism: Ganoderma meredithae (assembly GCA_022814645.1). Classification (NCBI taxonomy): domain Eukaryota; kingdom Fungi; phylum Basidiomycota; class Agaricomycetes; order Polyporales; family Polyporaceae; genus Ganoderma; species Ganoderma meredithae. Next base: position 71,699 of record JAKLMY010000126.1, read on the forward strand.
CTTCTCGATTTCTGTCAGGGCAGGCGGTCCGGCCTGGCCCTGCTCTTTCTCGCGTTCCGCAGGGCAACCTTCCACTTTGACTTTCACCACTTGACTCGATCTGAATCGTCTCTGGATGTGCTCGATGGCTGACTGGGTGGACGTGCGTGCTTACGTGCTGTCGTCGATTCAAGCAGAGCCAGCGGAACATCTCAGAGCTGAACGTGATCATCTGGGGGACGTGCAACACGGACCTCAGCGCGGTGCAATGCGCGAGCAACATGCAGTGGTTCTCGCAGAACATCCAGCCCGCGTGTAAGCAGGACATCGCCGCCAAGACCTCCATCGTGACCGACGCCGTCGCAGGTCCGTCTTCTCCGTGCCCCCATTCTTTCCGCTTACGCTGACTCCGTGCGACAATCGCAACCGCAACGATCTCTGCAGGCCTCGAAGCATACAGCGTGATGCGCGAGGCGGCGTGCCAGGTAGACTCGCAGACAGACACGTACTGCTACATCGAGGCCGTGCAGTCCACACACACCGCGGACCTCTACCTCTACCAGCTCCCGCTCGGCCTCGCGCTCCCCAACTCATCAGTTCCGAGCTGCACAAGCTGCGTGCAGAGCCTCATGGGCGCGTACGCCAAGGACGCGGGCTCCGTCGCGGGCTTCAAGGACACGTACGCGCCCGCGGCGAACGTGATCAACAGCGCGTGCGGGTCGGCGTTTGTCTCGGACGTCGCGAGCACCCCGAGCGGCGCGCGGGCACGGGCGCAGGTACCGGCATGGATGGCCGCGAGCGCGACGACGGCGCTGGCTGTGGGCGTGGCGCTGCTGGCGCTGTGGTATTAGGACGCGCCATGTCAGTGTCATGTCATGCAGGGCTCGCCCGAATTAATGATGGATGCCCCTGATACTCGGGGCGCACGCACATGCCGCTGTCTTACGCAGTCCGCACTGGTCCCGCCCAGGGTGTTCGCCAAGATCGATGGCCTGGACCGTGGACCGTGGACCATCCACTGGTGTGCCGTCGACGTCGGAGATTTTGTAGTTCGCTTGCGCTCCGCCGCCGATCTGGTGCACACGTGGGCGATTTCGTTAACCGTCGTTTTGGGATTTTGGCTGTCGTTTAGGCATACCCACTTACTCGCTTACTTACTGTGCCTACATATGGACCGTTCTGCATTTGCTTTCTGCTGTTGTGGGCGCCCCTCGATGGGTCGAGAATACCAAATTCCGCCGTTATCGCTGTCATGTTCCATCTTCACCACAACCACCATCACTACCACCCATTTGTACCCGTCGATATCCTGCAACTGCCCCTTACCACCTTGCAATGCTTGCAGGCGACACTGCCGCCGCTGTCCATCTTCGCCCATCGCAACATCAATATAATAATTTATCCGCCGCTACATTAGATACTTTACTGTACACCCTCTGTATGTATTGATTGTTCTCTATATGTCGGATAGCCCCCGCACACACACCCACACGCCTTCGCATACTAGTACTTGCCATACCTTCCCATGCACCAACTTGTTTTTCTCTGGGTTGTTTTGACTTCGATACAGTATTGCTCCGCTCCTCCTTGTGTCTGTCTCCGTCCCCGCGGCACCAATACGGCGGCGGTCGGTGACCCAGTCAAATGATCGCGACTTCTAATACTTCAGTAACCGTCGCTCATCGGTATCCACCACGTCTGGAACTGTCCTCATACAGCAAGTCGTGGTACATGGACGGTCTCAAGGCGCCGGCACCCGAGTACTTACGACTACCGTACGTTTTCGGACGGCACCTCACAACGCAACGGCTTGGCATACGTACACACTTTCGTCCTGAACATGCGGCCGTCGGCCCAGACTCGGAGCTCCATCGCGACATCCCCGATGATAACCACCCGTTGGTGAAACCCCGACTCAGCCTCGCTAGCCCACCCGCATCCACACCGCCGGTGCCGATATGCACTGATCGCGCGTTGTGGGTCCACCCACCGCCATCCGCAACCCGCCATCCGCCATCCGCAACATGCGGCAGATCATACGCATCACCATGGGCTCGTTGGCGACGCGGGGGGTGGCAACGGGGAAACCGCGGGTGCCGAGACCGGCAAGTGGCGCCTCTCGTACGTGGTCTTTGAGGGTGCTTCGGTGGCCGTGCGATGACAAACTCAGCGAGCTTCGTGTTCTTATCGTGGCGGTTCGCGTAGCGGGCGCACAACTCGTCTGTGTATGTGTATGACAGTGTGAGGCGGCTTGTATGGGAAGTAGGACCCTGAGCCTGGGGTGTATGAGACGGCGACATTCGCCCTCGGCGTCCTGGGTCGAAGACCTAGTTTTCGGACTCCGCGATCACGATATTGAATATGCCTGGGGATGGACAGCAAATTGAAGACTGATAATAGCCTGAGGGTAGACGAACGGGACGAGTAACATGTACAAATACAGTTGAAACTTGAAAGTACGGTCGACCCTCATCGCGATTAATCTGCGGTATACGGCGGAGGGAGCGTCCCAGGGCGGCCCTCCCGCCACCCCGAGTCTGATTCCTGCTCAGGAATAATAGCATGGGACGACGGGCCGGCGGTTGGGACAGGATCCGAACGCACGCCCCCCGCCGAGAGGCTTTGTGGGGACGCTGTCGCCGTCGCCGTCGGGCTCGACGCGGGTTTGCTCGTAGGCGGTGAGCGGGACGAGGGGAAGCCGGCAACGTCGGTGAGGACTGTGTGGTTGGAGCTGCTTGTATGCAGCACCGCGCCAGAGGTCCTTGTCGTCGTGGCTGACTTCCGCGGCTGACCTGAGGCGGAAGATGTCGGGGAGGCTGTATAGGGATCGGAAGTGGGCGGGTGACCGTGCTGTCCTTCAAGTTCTGGGTGGAGGTATTGGGTGGTCAGAGAGACGGGAGGGAATAAGACGAGAAGCGGCCACTCACTGTCAGTGTAGAACCTGCCGCGCCGTCTTCTGACGTAGCGGAAAATCAGGGCTGCGAGGGCCAAGAAGAAGACTCCGCCGCCGACCACGCTGCCTGCGATTATTCCGGCAAGGTTCTTCTTCTTGACACCCGGGGTCGAAGTTAGCGTGGAGGTGGGAGTGTCAGAAGCCGTCGAGATAGGTGAATGGGCACTGGTGGGTAACGTCGTGCTCGAAAGTTGCCCAGGGATGACGGTTGGTGCCTGGTTCTCCGCCGGATCTGAAACGAGGTTGTGTCAGAATAACTGCTGAGCTTTTGAGTCGCATGTCAGAGGAAGCTAACGGATCGAAGCAAGTGCTTGAGCCGCGCTCAGATCGAACATGTCATTCTGCAATATGCGTCAGCGAACAGCACGACGTTCCTTTCGTCAGTGGATTTCACCGATTTTGGTAGGAAGGCCCATCCTGGGACTGCGGTACCGTTGGGTATGGGGTTTGGGAATCTACGATTATGCTCGTTGGAGGAAAAAAAAAAGACTATACACACTCGATCGACCTACTTCTGAATATAGAGAGGGTCGCATTGCGCCGAGTAAACGATCCATCTGCAGGGGACGCATTAGAAATTGACGAATTCGATGGTCGGCGCACTCATATGGGAGGTTACCTACGGGTCGATCGCGAGAACGCGCCCTTGACACGCAGCGCAGGCCGACAACGTCGAGTACCACACCGTGGTGCATGTACACACGCCATACTCGAGGGAGAATCCAAAGCCACTGTCGTTGGGGTTTGTGTAGTTGGTCCCCGGGCTGAGGGCTGCGGGTATAGTACAGTCATCTGGGACGTGATCAGCAAGGTGCTGCGGGAGATTTGCGTGCTTGCATCTTACCGAAAGTGATATCGCACCCATCGCCGCAGGAGGTGAACAAGTGCGATGTGACTACACACGGGCTCTGTCCCAGTGAATTGGTCATCTGGCGGCAACGGAAACTAGTGGTCAGTTCATGAACAAGTTTCTCCAAGTTGCGCAGGCCGCGCAACACATACCCAATCGTATGCCTTGGAACAGGTGGCGTTTGTAGTCACTGTCTCGGACATGGCAACTGAGCGGGGAGCAAGGTTGAACTTGACAATGAAAGTACAAGGTCAACGAGAGCCATCTCGTGCAGTTATCGGGGAGAGCTGGATGCTGGCAGCTGGTCGTCTGTAATCATTTGGCAACGGCGCAGCCCTCGGGATCGCCACCGTGACTGGTCCACGGCGTCCAAAGTCCATCAATATCGACGCGGACTTTAGTAGTATCTATCTTCTGAGTTGTAAGTCTGTGCTTGGAGGGAATCCATCACGGTCGTTGCGCGAGAGCCGACAGCGTGAGAGGGATTTCAACACGTACGACGAATTTTGCACGCACGCCTATCTTCTCCAACCTGCTTTGCTCGCACGTCGGAGAGCTGAAAACTCGGTTCGGATGGCATTGTTGAGTCTCATCAAGGGATGCAACGGGTGTAGCCAAGACATACTTACGCTTCCTTGCACGACTCCTCAGGGCCCAGAGGATCGCGAGCGGTTCAATGTGGCGTTGTCGCGGTCGTGTTCACGTTGGCATCGCGGCGCCAGCGTGCGACGGCCCGGCAAGTTCCGAAACACGGTGTAAAGCGTCAGGATCACTCAACGCCTCGAGCTCACTTCAAACTCGCACTTGTACAATACATATACTTACCGATTGACGCACTAAGTCCTCCCCTGGCTGTTCCACAACGATGAATTTCCCGACCACGGCAGCAAAAGACACGTATCAAGTTCAAGGAGTCACAAGGACCATCCCCAGTGATATCTCACGTCCTTCAAGTTCAAGCTCAAGTAAGCTTCAAATTTTCTAACGGGTCTCGTCCCTCGCATCACCCTCCGCTCATCATCTGCTCAGCCACCAGTCATCCACAGGACGCACGCACCACGCCGTTTGCAACATCGGGACGTCGCAGACGCACACGACCCGTGTATCCTCCGAACCCTCGAGTGCAGACGGGTGGCACAAAGTGGGCAGCTCCTCCAGCGTCGGCTCGCTCGAGGACGAGAGTAAGATCAGGCCGCGCACGGCCTCTAGCGCTGGCGCGAAGCTCAACCGCGCGTGCGCCACGAAGGCCGTCGCCTTGTCCGCGCCCCACATCCTTCGGTAAGCGTTGCTTCTGAGCCACACGTCCAGGTAGCGGAGCCGCCGGAAGGGTGAACCAGACTCGGGGACAACGAGGAACGTTGCCGACAACCGTTCCAGCGTGAAGAGGCGAGGGCAGAAGACGAGGTGCTCAAGGACGGGGCACAGCTCCGAGAGAAGGGCCGGCTGCAGGGCTTCGCACTCAATCTGGTAGCAGAGGTGTAGATGCGTAAGGGTGCTACCGAGCTTCTTCAGGATGATGGTGGGGAGCTCTATGGCGTCGAGGAGGGAGAGGGAGCGGAGGTTAGGGAATCCCCACGTCCAGACGTCGCGCGCGATGGGAGGGGTGGAGTATGGCTGGAGGCGAAGAGTGAGCTCTTCGAGATACTCCATGACTGGGGGCAACAGGTCCGTCGGAAGTTCCACGTTCTGTATGGAGAGCGTGGCGATGCGAGGAGATGCTAGCATGAAGTTGTAGAGGGAAGTGGTCGCCTTCTCTGGCCATTTGAGGTGATTCGGTGTCACCAGGTTGAGTTTGCGAAGCATCGTGGGGCCGCGAGCCGTCAAGGCAGGGAAGATAATATTCGGGCAGATCCACAAGGGATTGGCGCCATACTCCGAGATCGTGACCTTCTCGTCCTCTGAGATGACATCCTTGCAGTCCGGATGGCTCTTGAATGACAGCTCCTCGACGGCGATGCACCGTTCGAAGATGGTCTGAACGTCTTCGTCCACGTTGTCTGAATCAGGGTACACGATGCATTCGTACAGAGTGATTCTCCGCACGAGAGCACCAAAGTCAAGTCCCGCATCCTTGGAGGTCAGTGTACGGACGAGAAGCCGTATCTGGTCGACCTGACGGATGATGATGTGCTCGTAGAGGCACCGTGTAGCCGGCTTCCACCAGAGTTTCGAAACTAGAGGGATTCCATGTAGGAAATGGAGGTGGATGGAATACGGGCCGGGAAGCCCGGGGAGCGTCTTGGAGAGAGAATATTGGTAGAGGGGAGTGGTAAAGATCTCATCGCACACTTGAGCTATGATATCTCCGGGGAGAGGAGGCAGAGGTCGCCGCACGGCGGTATGCTGCATAATCAGTGAGTAGATGATCGTCGCTTTGCATTAATTAACGGAGATCAGTCCGACTCACACTCGATCCAGCGGATCCAGCGGAAGTCATGATCGATATCAGTTCCTTCAAGTTCTCCTTGACCCCAACACCAGTGTAGATAGAGAATACTTGTAATTGCAAGGTATTTCCAGCCTACGTGTAAACAGATTATTCGGGGATCAGACGCGGTTGTCTTGAGACGAAAAGCTAGACGTGCAGAGCTTGGTGCAGAGAGAAGAAGAGACGGACAACAGCGGACAACCCATGGCCCAGTAGTCACACACCGTGGCGCCAACGCCAGTTTTGGGCGCCTCAGATGCCGCTCGTATGCCAGGCGGCACTGGCAGAACCACCCTTCTCCAACTTAACAGACAGCAAGTCTTGGCTAGTATCCATTTATAATTCACGATCCAAATAAACGTTAGCCACTGTGGTGGTAGAGTGGGAACTTGGCGTTTGCAAACCCGGTCTGGCATCTTCAACAAGTTGTCGATCAGAGCTTCACTGGCAAGTGAGCCTGTCTTTGCAACGACTTCGGGAAGAGCGTGTGTTAATACGATAACTTTGCGTCCATGTAGCTCAACGACCATGAAATGAGAGGAAAATCAGGACTGTCTACATCAAACATCTCTATCCGTCGGGGAATCTCGCTGCAGTGGTGTATCTTCTGTGTAAGCTGGCGTAGACGGTTTCGGACATGGTTGAAGGCCATGATATTCCTGCACAAACCGATATCAGTGACGGCCGTCCAGAATGAAGCGATTGCGGCAGCACACATCGGATAAATCAGCCTTTTCGGGATCTTTAGGAGCCTTCAAGTC
>JAKLMY010000127.1:0-78169 GCA_022814645.1 Ganoderma meredithae
CACACCTCTACGTCCTCTAGACCTAACAAGTCTAGTATCCAAACTCTAGTCAACCACTAGTCTTTGGTCTAAACGGCTTAATCTATTGAAGAATAGATTAGGGACGTAACACACAACAATGGAGACTGGGGACAAAGGGGTAACTATGGACATGGGAACCAGTGAAAAGTACAATGGTACATAAGACAACAATGTTGCTAGATGATAGGACTACAAGGACTATTGTACTAGAGAACAAGGGATGGGTTTGCTAAACAACAGAGAACAATAGGATCAACATGGGAAGCAAACTGTCCAGGAAAGGAAACTAAGGTGCTGGGTGACTAGAACAGGAGACAGAGGTGCTGAGTCTGAGAAAGGAAACGAAATGCTGCATGAGCGAAAAAGGGAATTGAGGCACTGGGGCAGGCACTGAGTGGAACATTTGTGACACTCATGGGTTGGAGGGTATGGGTAGACTATGGGTATGGGTGCAGGTCAGTTCCCTAGCACCCATGGGTTTACCCATATCCTTCCCTATCTGTTTACATGGGCCTCCTGGACTGAGGACTAGTTACCCCAAATGCCTATTGTTACTTGGTGTTCTGTTAGTTATACCATCCATACTGTGGCGGTTGTCTACCTCTTACCAGACTGAACTTAATATATAGGAGACATGGGAGTTCATGTCGGCTCTTCTATAACATCATTATGTGTGTCAGTCAATCCACCGGATCACCCGCCCGCTGATCTCCTCCAGAAGCTTGCGGACCTCTATCAGCAGCACTACGCGACATACGACATCGACCGGATCATGGCCAACTCCCACACACCAAATACGGGGACCGGTCAGCGAGGGGTCGCAATGCACAAAACTGGAGTCCTCCCCACGCTATTCCCTTTTTTAGCGCATACAAAAATCGAAAATGTCCCTCGACTTCCTGGAATCCCTTGACAAAGCCGAACGTGATGCCGAGTCTGCCAGTCCTATCGAGCCCGCCACCCCTACCACAGCGGCTAGTTCGTCATGTCTCCCCACCCGGACGGTCATTGACCGTTCAGAATCACCCCTCCTGGATCACGTCAAATTCATCTTGGAAGAGCAAGCCCAATGATGCCCTCTTCGGAAGGTGATCAACAAGCTGGAGTATCAGAGTGGAGTCTGGGACTCGAATATGGAGAGTTTTTCGATGGAGGGACTCGGAGGACTAAATGCTAACACTGTGGAGCGAAACGAACGAGGTTCAGGAGGCCTTCTTCGAACAGCTCTCCTAAGGACTTTGGTCCACGAGTAAGACAACCAAATCTTCGGGTGTCGCTGCTCAAAGAGAGACTTGTAGGGGGAAGAGGGGCGCGCAACCTAAAACAATAGTACGTACGTCATGGTGAGCGAGCATAGAAGACACGAGCACCTTGAATGTACATTACTTCGCGCGACTTGCAAGTGTGAGTACAGAATGCCAAGGGCTGCGCACCCAGCAGTCGTAACCACCACATTCATCTTCTCCCAGTATCGCGCATTTCCAGCCCAAGTTTCCTGGGACGTGTGCGTACCTTCCATGGTTCAAGAGCGATGTCCATTCACAAGACCACCCGTTAAGATACCACAAACAAAATAGATTTTGGGCAGAGACATGAGACTACAATGCGATGCAAGGGCGTCAAAGCGTTCGTGATCATCTCAGTATGCAGTAGCAAGAAGAATGCAAGGAGACGTACGTAACGGCGGACGGGCGGTATGGTATGTATATGACATGACGTGGTACGAAATCTGGATCCCAAATCAACGTGAAAGTCTGCGTCAACGGCGAGGGGCAAGGCGAGGGGCGAGATGTGAGAGGCGAGGGGCACGGGGCAGAGGGCGCTGCAAGATGGGCGAGGGCTCCTAACGGAGTACCGACTACTACAAGAATGAACTAAAACGTGCATGGATAATGAACTGTCCGTCTGTGTAACGAGAGACGATTTATGACGGAGTCCGGATGATACAAAGTAGGCAGCTGGGTAAGGGTCGTCGAAGATACAATGTAGGTATTCTATGATAAGATATGATGTTGCGTCATTACTATGGTCCATCAGATGCCCTGGCAAATGCTGCAGTTCAATGTGAGGTGCTGGCGGAACACAAGCGCTGCAAGGACAACCAGTCAGTGCAGGTTCACGCCTTTCGATGTAGAGGACGACTCACGAATTGCGATCAACGCGCCGAAAATGGCGAATCCAAGGATATAAACGAATCCATACTTCACGACGATCCACCTCCGTTGCCGCTTCTGCTTGAAGGAGTACAGAGGCGCACGGATCTGTTTCGATGGCCGCAACCAGACTATATGCATGCGAGTTAGCAAACGTGCTCAATCAAAAAGTCAAGGGAGCGTTGACACTCACAGAGCATCATCGAGTGCAGACGGTCGATATACGGAATCACGATCGGCGGCGTCAAGATGAACATCAGGATGTGGCCCATGAGAAAGTCCGAGCTCCAGAGCGACAGCTCGATGATCTTCACCACGAACTCGCGCGCAGGTTGCGACATCGCGTGGGCTCCCAGGCCACGGCCGTACCACTTGCCGGTCCACCACGCGCGATTTGTCTCGTCGTGCTTGAACTCACGCGAGAGGAAGACGGAGATGAGAACCTTGTTCACCGCGCGCTGGACGAAGATGATCGTGATGAGACCGAGCACGGCGTGTGCGACGTTCCACAGTTCTAAGAACCACTGCAAGGGAGAGTGAACGTTAGCGAGGAACATGAGGCGCGGAAGACGTCGCTGCTTACGAAGAACTCGAAGAACGCGATCATGCCAATAACGCCAAGAGTGTGACCGAGGAACGCCATGACCGAACCGAACTTGGGGAACGGCGTGTCAAGCATCGGACCCAAGAACAGCGAGAAGAGGAAGAGGACGAGCAGGACAGCCGCGTTCCATACGATGGGCCCGATGGAGACGATGGCGATCCGGATGAGTGGACTCGGCGGCTGCTTGCCATCCTTGTCGGGGAACGACTTGACGAACATGTACGCGATGACGAAGAGGGTGGCCATGACGATGGGGAAGATGATCTCCGAGAAGATGACCGCCCGCCACTTCGCGCGAGGGACGTCGCCCGAGAGACGCTCCGAGGGGTGGCCTAGCCTCTTCTTCTTGTAGCCAGTGATCATCGTGCGCGAGAGACGGCAGAAACCGATCCAAGAGTTGGCGTGGGCACGCGAGTTGCCACGGTTCATCCAGCGCAAGAACTCACTTGGGAAGCTGTTAGTACGATAGCAGAAAGGATCACGCGTATATAGACATACCGGTAGTCGATGATAAAGTCCGCCGTCGAGAACTGATGCGGGTTGAACAAGAACGGTGACACACAGAGCGCAAGAATCGAGACCCAGAAGTACGTCACCCAGCCCGTCCAGATCGTCAGCGTCACGTAGAGCAGCATGACCAGCGTACGCATGCCCAGGTAGATGCTCGGGCCCGCGAAACGGGAGTACAGGATCGCGAACGAGATACGCGTCGTCGCGAAGCCACGGCCAGTAGCGATGTAACGCGCACCACCGAAGGTCAAGTTGGTGATGATCGAGTGCGAGGAGATCTGGGTCGAGAACACCTCAAACGCCGGAGACAGAGAACCGAAGTGCTTCGCGAGACGGAACAAGGCCTTGACGGTACCGCGTTCCACAAGTTCTGCAAGGTAATGGCGCAGTCAGAAGTCGCCCAAGGAGCATGGGTCGAGTACACTCACCCTGGAGGAAGAGAGGCAAGTACGCGATCATGAACACCAAGAAAATACTGATGATGCAGTGGTCGATCCACTGGAACGCCGGAGTGAGGTTGTAGCAGCCCGTCGGGCCAAGCAGTTGTCCAGACGAAGTGTACTTGCAGATCTGCAGCTGGCCGTTCAAGGTACCTAAGAACACCACTACGTCGAACACGTCAGTAGCCTCCTCGCACTCAAACCGAACGAAACTCACTCGTCAGGATGAAAATCTGCACTGACAAGATGACGAGCATGTTGTTGATGTGGAACCCAGGGTGTCCGTAGTAGAACGTCAAGAACCGGTCGATCGGGAGCTGCGTCCCAAGGTAGTAGTACTCGCGACTGAGCATTTGCTCGCCCATGCCCGTCCCGATTTTCGTCGTGAAGTTCAGAATCGTGCCGAAACCGAGGTCACGGCCCTTCCCGCACTGGTAGTACTCCGTGTGTTTGATGCGTCCCCCACGACCGAACGCGTTCATGCCGGCGTAGATATCCTCGTTCAGGTGCAGACCCTTCTGCGCCTTCGACACACCGCCACGGGTTGTCATGAACAAGGCGTTCAGGAAATCCGGGTGTCCGTAGTGCAGCTTCCCGCCGATCCACGCGAGCGACCGCGCCGCGAGCGTACCGAACGTCTGCTCCTTGCCCGCGGCCAAGTCGCCGAGAATGCCGATGTTCTCCGAGAAGATGTACTCGCGCGCACCGACGATCGCGATCGGCGACTTCTTGAAGTCCTTGTGGCCCCACTGCGCGTACGGGCTCTGGCTCGACACTGCGTACTCCTCAAACTCCGCAAGCACGTTCCGGATCTTCAGGCACTCCTCCAGATAGTTGTCCTGGTTCGCATCGATCAACTGCAGGTACTCGCCGCGGTAGAAGATGATCGCGTGGTTCTGGTTGTCAGACTTGCCGTCGCCAAGAATCGGGTTGCCAGGCAGCTCGATGCGGAACTTCGGGCGCCGACGGCCGGTCTCTGGGATGAATTCAGAGTGGCCGTCGATGAGCGCGGAGAACAGGCGCGGATCACCGCCCTCCTTGCGCGGTGGCTCCTCCTCGAGATAGGCAATCTGCAGGTCCGGGTACGCGCGCAGCAAGAACTCGGCGTTCTCCTGCTCCTCGCGGTTGAACTTTGAGTACCGTTGCATGGAGACGACGAACTTGAACTTGCGGCGCGCCATGCGCTCCAGCTCGCGCTCGAGCTTGTCCGTGTTTCCGCCGAAGAGCTGAACGACCTCGGGGTTCTCGACTCGGTACAGAAGCTTGATCGCCTTCGCATAGTTCATCATGCCCGAGACCGTGCGGTATAGTGTCTGGGCGCGGAGAGAAGCCCAGATACGGGTGCGCAGCGTAAACTCCGGTGCCGCAGACTTGAAGCCGATACAGTAGAACGGAAGGTCGTCCGCCTTCGACTGGCCCTTCTCGTCCATGCCGAAGGGGCTCGGCCCGTTGTACATCTGCGACTCCTCGGCCAAGATCTTGGTGTCTTTCACGAAGTTGTCCCACTCGACAGGATGCAGCTGCTTGAGGTACTCCAAGAGCGTTACACGGGTATTCTGGTCCTCCTCACGAATGATCTCCCTGAGAGACAGCAAGATCTGGGATATATGACATCAGTTCATTGTCATCTTGTTCCATACCAGCCCCAAAAGATGACGTACCTTCTCGCTATAATGCGGCGTTAGTACGGTGAACGTGGGCATTGCATCAACGGGGAGCGGCTCCGGTACGGCTGTGGTCAAAGACTGCGCAAAGAACGAGATACGACGCTCGGCCTCACTGCCGGGCGTGAAGAACTGGCCCTGGTAGCCCTTGTCGCCTTGCGAAATGAAGAAGGCAGGTGCGCGGAGGCTACGACGCCCATCCGGCGCGTCGACCTGGTGGTACAACAGCTTCTGGACGTGCTCGATGGAGAGCAGGTGCTCGCGGTACATTGAGATGATGATCGCGTTCCAGATCTGCGAGACAAGGACCTACAGGCGCAACGTGAGTGGCCCGACTCGTCACGATCAAACGGCAAGTTCGCAAACCTTCGGCTTGTACTTCGTCTCCATGTCCGATGTAGCCAGTATCTTCGAGTATATGCGCTTGGGGAGCCGGGTGTAGATGTCCTTCCACGGCGTCCAGATCGACAAGCCCAGCGCAAACGAGCGGCCGATGGAGAACACTGTGTTCCAGATGATCCACCAGAGGAACGTGTCGAGGAAATAGAGCACCAGGTCCATCAGGTACATGATCGTCAGCGTGAACGTGGCCTGGTTCCGGCACAGCGCGTTCCCGAAGTACTTGTCATTGCAGCCCTGGATCTCCATGCCGACCATGACGCGGATCGGGTTCTTGAACGACAGTGTGAGGAAGAAATACGATTCCGTGAACTTGCAGCCAAAGACGAGGAACCAGAGCAGAACCGACGCCATGCGGGCAGACGATTTCAACGTCGGGTAACTCGCTGTGAAGGTCTGACTGGCCAAATATTTCCGCGACTTGCCCGCAACGCGGTCACCGAACATACGGCCGGAGGGAAGGACGGCAAATAACAACGTGGCGACGACCGAGATAAAGAACTGTACGATACCGAGGATGAGCGCGAGCGAGCCTCCAGGCGAGTTCGTCTCAGCGATTGCGATGTAGAACGTAGGGCCAGCAGTAAGAGCGAGTGTGACGGCGAGGAATAGAAGGCGGCGGGTCAGGTGCGACGTGTTGTTCCACGTGGTTGGAATGTACGAGAATTCGGCAAGCGTCGCAGCGAGCATGATGACCGTAGCGACGGCGCCGCCGAGGGCGGTGGCAGACCATCGCATCGCGGGCGACCGATCGCCGTTGTATACCGTTGGCGAGTTGAATGCGGTGTAGAACCAATACATAGAGATGTGGATCACCCAAACACGGTTGAAGTTGACCAGCAGGTGGCCGAAAGAACGCTTCTCGAAGTACGTCTTGAAGAAGACGCGGTTCCAGTCGATCCTGTCAAACTTCATGAACCGCTGAGATGGAGGCAGATCGACCAGACGCGTCTATGCACGGCTAGAGTCAGCAAGCAAACCACCAGGCATGGTGTGACATTCAGCCCTACCTTATCAGTCAAGACAATCCGCGCAATGCCCTCGGGGTACCAAAACAGCTGGTTGACGTCGTCGTACCCGATGATCTGATCGTGGTCCCGCTCCTTCCGCACGAACTTGCCCTCCACAACCTCGTAGCCCTGGTCCCGGATGAAGCGATACAGCGGCTTCACCACCGCGTGCAAGTACAAACCCTCCGGCACGGGGTCTATCCGGTTCTGGCACTCGGGCGAGCGGTAGTAGTCGTCCGCACACTTGAAGATGAAGCACAGACACTCGGGCACGAACCGCACTTGTGCGGCCTCGCCCCACAGCAGGAGGTAAAGCGCGATCTGGCGCATCCGATCGTATTGGCTCATGTTGTTCATCGCCTGGCGCCACCGATCCAGAGCGCTGTGCAGCTGTCGCTCCGCCGCCTTGTGACCCTTCGACTTGCGCTTCTGCGACCGGAGCCGCTGCAGACCGGGGTTTTGCGTCGAGCCGATGGCGTCGTCCAGGTCAAGTTGCGCTGCGAAGTACCACTTCCGGTAGTTCGCGTGCTGCCCGCCGATATAGTCGGCATGTAGGGTCAGCAGCGCCTGGTTGGGCGACATCCGGGACGCGCGACTGTCGAGCAATTGCATCACAAAGTCGAACTGCGAAAACGGGCGTCAGCGCAATATTCAGCATTCCGGGCTCGTTTCCCCGCTCTCCCCTGACCATCGCCAAAATTCTTTGATGGCGGCACGGCATATCACAGACCGCTCGACACCCTGGCGATGCGTTCTAGCCTCAAATCCAGCTCCAACGACGCGCAATGAAGCCACAAGCTTCCGTCATATGCACGTACGAGCTGATGCAAGAGGGGAGAAGGGACAGGACAACCCTGGCCAGTGGCCGCACGGCGCAGAAGTGCATCCCGCGTGCACCGGGAGTCCGAGAATACACGGCGTACATCCAGACATTCCGCAGGACCTGATATGCTCGTGGAACCGTCGTAGAGTCGTTTGTAGAGCGAAGTGCCATCGAGCGCCCTGCAATGCAAGACTCCAAGGCGATTTCACAAACATGTCGCGGCCAGCGGCATCTGAGGATGCATGCCGTGATATCCACCTGAGAACAGAGGCCAAGGACCTCGACCGCATGCTGTGAGCGCGCGGACCAGCGGTCCCTGGGCGAAAGCGCCCGAACTTCTTTCTCGCGTGCGAAACGCATGGTGTCTGCTTCCAAGGATTGTTCACTATCCTGAGAGCACCAGAGAAAGTCGGGGAAGGGCAGAGGGCAAAGCGGGGAAGCATATACTGGGATGCACTGGCGCGTGAGAGATAACGCACCATGTTCCTCATCGAGTCCCGCTGGAAACCGAACTTCTGCGTCAGGTCGAGGAAGATGTCCTCGATCTCCTCCTTCGAGAGCGGAATCTGGCGCTCAGAGCTCCATGCGGGATACGGTTCGCGGACGGCGGGCACGCCATTGCTGTCGACGATGGTGGGGGTCGAGGACTCGGAGATGCCCATGCGGGGAGGGCCGAGCGACTCTGTGGAGGGCACGTACTTCTGGCCGTAGACGTCTGCATCCGAGTCTGTGTCTGGCATCGCTGTGCACGGTGAGAGGAGAACGGGTGGGAAGAGGGAGGGACGCACTGTAGTCGTAGGGACCGCCCTGCTCGTAGTACCTGTCGTCGTCTGCTTGGCTGCCGTCGGAGGCGTATGTGTCGCGGTGTCTGTCATAGCGATCGAGGTTGTCCGAGTCGTTGTCGTAGTAGGGATGTGGGTCGGGCATCTGGACGGGGTGGAAAGGATCATGGGGATCGGAGGAGGGCGAGGACGAAGGGACAAAGCCGTCCTGGCTGTGGCCGGGACGGGAGGCCATGGTGGGAGAGAGAGGGAGAGGGGGGGAGAGGGCTCCGGTTGCGGGACGCAACGACGAGGAGGAGACGGCGGGCGGTAGGGAGAGGAAGGAGGCTGTGGAGGAGGAGCTGGAGAAGGTGAAGGAACGAGATGGCCGCTGCGGGAGCGTCTTGCACTGGCCAGGTCCGTCGCGGTCACCGGTCAGCAGCGCCGGTCATCCTCGTCAGCCCCCAGCCCGCGTCTCCATCACCACCAGGCCCCGCTCCAGCCTCTTCCCAGCAAATCGGGCCTCATCCTCCCCCAAATATGGCGAGCACGGTGTGCACTCTGCCACTGCCAGGCTCTGCCTCCATCAGCCAATCAGCGCGCCGCACGCGATCGGGCGACTGATCGAAGTTCATCAACAACTGACCGCGTTTTTGCAAGCCGCGTCGACGTCATCCTCCCACATGCGCGTCCCCAACACACCCGCCTCCGTCGCCTCGGTGTGCATGCCGGTGGCTCGCCCCCCTGCCCACGTCCTTCACTCTACAGGTCGTTGGCGGACCGAGTGGCTCCGTGGCGCAACCTATGATCTCGCCGTCGCGCCGAGGGTCCCACGGAATGCAGGCTAAATGACGCTGCGTGCGACAACCAGCATTGCAGCAGCGAGGGGACCGGGGGAATGTTGGCAACACAACCTACCCAGGCGGAGCCCGCAGTCCACCGGCCGCCTGAGAGCAGTATATACGAATCGTTGTAGGACCCCTTGCGCGCGAATCCACAATGAACATTCCGGAGTTATGTGGGCATCGGCATCAAGCGCCGCCTCCGATCGCGCGGATCCTTCATTCTTTCCCGCTAGTAGGCTGTTATGGTAACAAGAACCTCTTGCGACTGACTTATTGACAGCAAAGGTCGATTTTTACACTAATCTGGCGCGTACAGTAGTGCGAAGCAACACGCACGAATCCCGCAATGTGTAGTCGCTGCGCTAGCCGCCAGGGCCTTTCGGATCGGTGGATGCCGCGAGCTGTATTGGGGTGGCGAGGCAGAGATACCGACCGCGTACAAGGTCCTCGACTCCTCGTCACCCGTCTACTCTCCGCGCCACCCTCCACTCCCCATCTAATCTTACGCCATTGCCACCGGCCGAGGGTTGCAGTGCTGTTTCGCCATGACAGATCCCGGTCCAAGCTCCGCTCAGTACTCCAACCCCCGCAAACGCCCCAAACTTGAGCCCGACGAAGACACGGACGACATCAACGTCGACGTCGACGAGAAACCCTTCCTCAACCACCCCACGCTCTATTTCGACGATGGGAATGTCATCCTCACCTCGGGCCGCACCTTGTTCTGCGTCCATCGCTCGCTCCTCTCCAAGCACTCCCCCGCCTTCCGCGCGCTCTTCGAGCGGGAACATGACAACTTCCGAGGACTCATGCAAATAGTCATGGAGGAGACACCTGAGGATTTGGAGGTTCTGCTCAACGTGATATATGATGGCTTGTGAGTCCCCCTTCTCTTTTCCACGCATCCGAGAACCGTCTTGGTTTTGTGCCAAACGAGGCATGCATGGCTATCGCCTGACAGAGTAGGGAAGCGTGCGCAGTCGCGACAGTGCACAGACCTTCCTTACACTATTTCATCATTGTCAGGTGCACAGTGTGGATGTTCACTTTGTTGGTGAGCTCGTCTTCGCAGCACACCTCTGTTTGAGCTGCAGTCATGCAGTGTCCTCGTGGTAGCGGCAGTCACTGGGAGATACTTCGCGCGATGAACGCCCTTACCTGCGCGAGGGCTCTCAACAGCTTTCGTTCGAAAGCACCATCATTACGCAACCGTCAATTTCGCGCATTGCAGTGTCGCATACGTCGCAACTATCTCAGGAGGGCATAATCGCGCTCTCTTCAGCCTGCACGTTTTGATCAGTGCGTCGGCTGCGCAAGGTATCTTAGCAGCTGGTTGTATGCGCTCATACAAGGTGGTGCTAGAAGCCCTATCTATGCCGAGCACTGTCTATGTACAGTTCTGTCTAAGATGACCGTGCGTGACAAACGTGGGTGCGCAGCACTAGCAAGGTTTTGTGTGGGTATGACAGGAAGTAATTGGGCATTGTAAGTTGGGAACTGCCACCTGGCGATTGCATACGAAACGACTACTGATGTCATTAGTCTCTCCACATGACCTTCATGCAAGATTTCGAGGCCATTTTCCTGTCTTCTCGTCGTTTCTTGGTGAGAGCGCTTCAAGCCTTCCAAGGGACTATATGAAGCCAAGAAAGGTGCTCAGGACGTCCCCAAACACTTTTCTAAACGCTCTCACTATTTTCATCTCTCGATCCTAATGACATTCCAATCGCAGGCATCTCGACGTTCAAGAATTGACTGTCGAAACGTTTCCCACCCTTGCTGCTCTGCTGCGTATGTCGAAGCGGTACCAGATCGAGAGGCCATGCCAGGACATCGTCGCATGCATCCGCGCCGAGTGGCCCGCTGCCCTCGCCCAGCACGACGCCAAAGAGACCAAGCTAAACGCAGGGCGCAACAAAGAGTTAGGACAACCTGGTGGCGACGTGAAGCCCCAGCTGAACGTTCTTGAAAACCAGCAGAGCTTACAGCGCCGGGTGGTCAACCCATTGCCTCCCCAGATGCTTCCCCAGATGCTTCCGATGCAGAACTATGGCATACAACTCGCAGGAAACCAAAACCAGCCGCACCCTATCGCTATACCCCCTCCGATGCAACAGAACTATCCTCTGCAGGCCCGCAGAAACATGGGACGGGGACTTGAGGCGTACTTTGGCGCGATGTACCTTCCACAGGGCCCTGGTAATGCCGCCATAGGCGGCCTGGGCGTAGGTGGCGGCGGCGGCGGCGGCAATGCATACAATCCCCCTCCCCGCCCTATGCCGCCCAACGCGATCGCCGGGCCCTCCAACGCTGCCGGCCGGGCCCCCGCCCCTGCTCCCGCCGCCCCGCCTCTAGCTGCCGCCCCGCCCCCGGCGCTTGGAGCAGGCAACAGCGAGGAGGACGTGATCGTGCACCCCGCGAGCGTGATCGGCCTCCTGCGCGAGTGCGGCTACGGCGACGCGCAGCTGCTCTTCCCGCTCTTCTACGCGCTTTCGCGCACGACATGGCAGTTCGGCGGCCCCGCGCTCGGCCACCACCTCGCGCCGCTCTCCGCGGCCGACATGGAGCGCCTCGTCGTCGGCGTCGAGCGCATCCGCGAGCACCACACCGCTTTCGCCCTCACCGTCCCCGCCCTCAACCCCTCCCCGCACCCGCCGTTCGAGCCGCAGTGCCAGGACGGCGTCAAGCAGTTCTGGCAGGGCTTCGGGTCCACGCTGCTCCTTCCCGCCGCGGGCCGCGGGCTCGCGCGGGAGCCTCTCGAGGACCTCGCGCAGCTCGCACCGACGGTCGTCGCCCAGGCTGCGCGGCACAGGGTGTGCGCAGCGTGCGGGCGCGCCCTCACGGCGAAGATCGAGGCGTTCAGACGCGAGCTGTGGGGAAAACTGCCGCAGTTCTTCGAGCTGGCTTGATTTGAGAGAGATCTAGTCAAAACGACGGTCTTGACTTGTTTTGCTTGGGTTTACGCTGTCTTGCTGTTGTTTTTGGTTTGCGAGAGGTTTGTCCGACGTCCTATATATCCGGCTCCGGTTTTGGAATAGCTAAGCTGTACGTGTCACATACATGTGCTCCTTCATACGCCCCGCTGCTCGCTGCCTTGCCTTTCGCTATCGCTGCATCTCGTTGTACTTTGTTAAGGTCTTGGTTCGAATTGTAGCATGTGAACTAACGTCCGGTCATCACTGGCGGAGGGATATGGTTATGGTAGACTCTAATAATGGTCGACTGCGTTGATGTACGTCAGCTCGTTATGTGGTTGTCTTATGGCAAAGAGGTGTCAAATTTGGCTGTGACCGAAAGCAATAGCGAGAGCGGCTCGCGTACGTAGTCTCTCATGAAGGTCATGCGAGACTCCCAGGTCGGTCTCGACTCAAATGCTGAGTACTGAGAAGCCATGGTTCTGGACTTTCTCGGATAGCACGAATCTCAGAGTGGTGTCGGCGGTCCCTAGTTGGCACAGTGCCTGGGTACCAACACTCTCGCATCGAGACTCAAGAATACCGTTGTATACAACCGTGCACGGAGTGACAGGACAATGATTCTGATAGGCATCGCCGAACCACGATTTTACTGTAGCATCTGACCGCTTGCCCAAAGTTCAAGAGTATCAGTGTTTCCCAGGTCTATCTATTTACCGTTACGTCGTTCAAAGTCATAAACATGACAAACCTCCTTCTGCGCATGTCTACGTCCGTTCTGAGATGGCCGCGAAGTCCGTCATGAACTCCTCCATCGCATTCAGCGCCTGCTCCAGATGCTCCAGACGCATCCTCTCCCCCCGGCTCACCGCCAGCGCAGTCGCCGTCCGGCACGCATTCTTGATCTGCCGCCCGTTGATTTCCCGCTCCGCCAACCGCGCCAGCAGCCCCTCCTCCTCCCCCTCCTCCAGCTCCGCGTCGCCCAATCCCGCCTTCCGCAGGAACGCCCGCCAGATCTGCACCTTCGTCCCAGTGCTCAGCTCCTCAAAGTGCAGCGCGACGTGGATCCGCGACAGGAACGCCTCGTCGAACGTCCGGATCCGGTTCGTCGTCATGAACAGGATCCCGCGGTAATACTCGACGTGCCGCAGGAACACGGCGACCATCGCGTTCCGCTCGAGGTCGTGCAGCGACCGCTGCTCGAGGAACACGTCCGCCTCGTCGATCAGCAGCACCGCCCGCCATGACGCCGCCAGCTCGAACGCCTCCCGCAGCGCGTTGTCCAGGCTCCCCGCGCTCGTCCCCAGGTCCCCGCTCCCCACGATGTACAGTGGGCGTCGGAGGTGCTCGCTCGTCGCCTCTGCCGACAGCGTCTTGCCAACCCCCGGCGGACCGAAGAGGTTAATGACGAGGCCCTGGCCCTTGCCGCGGACGAAGTCGTCGAAGCGCGCGGGGCCATCGCCAGCGGCAAGGCGGCCGTGTGCTTCGATGAGGCCGCGGAGGAGGTCCTTGCGCTCGGGTTGCAGCACGAGCCCCGCGAAGGCCTCGTCGTTCCACTCGATTGGCGCAACGTGGTTGACGTTGAACTCGAGCCAGAGCTTGTCGCTCAGGCTGAAGCCGTAGACGATCGGGGTTGTGAGGAGGAGCTCCGCATCGGTGAGGCCGTACACGCCATCATCGTTAGCGCGGGGCGGGAGCGTGCGCTCGGGGTTGGGGAGGTCGTAGTCTGCATCGATGCGAGAGAATCCGGCCTTGTCGACCATGATGCGTGAGCGGACGCTGTACCGCCTGAGCTTGTGGCCGCCTGCAGCCCACTCCATCCGCCCGGCGTTGCCTTGGTAGTGTACGTGGTGCATACCACAGAGCGAGAACCACTTGTGCGCACGCCCTAGAAGCCTAGCCTTGAGTGATGAGGGATCGGGATGGAAATCGATGGGGTACGCGGAGAGGGAGCTGATCTTCTCGACGCCGTCGAACTCGCGAATCTGCGCGCAAGCATTGAACATGCCGAAGCGGACGGGCTGCGCTGTGTTGTCGCCCCACCCAATGTCCTGTCCGTCATCTTCGTCGGTGTTTGCGGAGTATTCGAGGTATTCACAGTCCAGGCTCCAGAACTTCTGCCCCATGCTGCAAGATTCAGTCGCTGCCAGGAGCTTGAGCGCACGGGTCTCGCGCGTGACGGGGCAGCGGCGGATGATGACTGTTCCGGGGAGCAAGATCGCATACAGGAGGTCGAACGTAATTTCGTGGTTTGCTACAAGGGTAGTGATGCGCGCCAGCGTCTGCTTGTAGTGTTTGCGCATATGCGCGAGGAGCACTTTGAGGGATTTGAGCACACGGTCATCCTCCTGTCTGTAGTCGGCGCGAGATGAGAGGGTTTGCTCGTACGCCTCGAGCCGCGGGAAGTAGGCGATGAGCACTTTGGGGTCCAGCTGCGACGTGGTGAGCTCTAGGCAAGCGCAGATGTGAAGAATGCGTGCTGGAGCTCACATTGATCGGCTGGGAATTCCACGATACCCCGCGAACGTCGGCCATGATGTCCTTGCACGCTCTGATGAGGTACGGGCTCTTGAGGATGACTTCGAAGGTGATCGTGGGCCTGACGTTCGGCGGCACCCTTGAATGTTTTCGGACGACAACGAAGCAATACTCCTCCCAGGAGTCGCTCCCCGCATCTTCAGCCCCCATCGGCTGCACAAGCTCGGCAGGAATGTCGGAGTTGACGGTATCATTGTACTTCCACGAGTCGGACTGTTCGTCCCATCGCGAGTCCACGAACTTGACGTCCAAGTTGAGCGGGGCGAGGTCGACAGAGGACGTGGTGGTAGCCAGAGTGGGGGCAGTGGATGTCGCGGCCTCAGTGTCGCTGCTGCTGGGGCTGGGGCTGTTGGTGGATGCCATGACGAAGAGCTGGTGAGGAATGAGAGAGGTGGAACTGGAGTTGGTGGGTCGCCTACCCAGAGCCTTTTCTACGCCTGCGCGCGGTCAGGTGTGGTCGTGACTCAAATCTTATCAACGCGACATTTCGCGGACAGTCACTTACTGACAGCCACGTTGACCTGAATGCAGATAACGCATTGTGGTCAATGACTCACGACGTGCTGCGTTCACGGAGACGAGGAGGGAATAATTTACGCGGAGGCGCTGAAAGGCGTCTGCGAGGTTCTCTCCCGAATGCTGTGCAGGAAACAGCCGACGACCACTTGTTAGACGCCTTGGAGGAATGACGAGCGAAACATGAGGCGTAGGCCACTACGGCGTCATCATCTGCCAGTGGGGGCACCCACGCCGCATCCACGGCGCTGCGCCGTCCTCGTCTTCCGCACTGTATGCTGTTCGAGTACATTGCTCTGACTTCGCTGCCCTTCCTGCTGCAGCTCTCCTTGCATCACTGGACGAAGTCTTCGATACCACCAGCATCTCCCTGGGCTCCTTCCCCGCATATCACGAACTCTATTGTATCGATACGTCGCCATGTCTCTGTATCACAGTCTTTTCATATGGATCCCATCCACCCTATCCGCTCTGGTACTTCCTTCTTCCGCCAGGACATTCACGGTCGTCAATTCGTGTCCCTTTACGATATGGTAAGCCTTGTTCCCGCACGCATACATAGACTCGAGTGCAGACAAGCAATCTAGGCCAGCGGTATGTCTTCGTATTATGCTGGACTGCATCGCGGTGAAATGACCGGAAGTGAACTAGATATTCACCGATCTATCGGCTGACACTGCAGTGCCCGACTTCCCAACTGGGTGAGTGTCGATGCTATGAAACCTTCCCCGACCTGGGCACTGATCATGCTCCGCCCCGTCCGGAAGATGGGAAGCACCCCCATCAAACTCCGTCTCCTTCAACGTCCCTGACAATTGGAAAGCTGGCAGGATATGGGTGAGTGACTGTGACCTTGGCTCGTTCTCTTCTGTTCTTCATACCATGCGTAAAGGGTCGTCGTGACTGCGACTTTACGATCACCAGCGGACCGACTTGCCTGGACGGTTGGTGTAATGGCGGTCTCTTGTGCGATCCGCATACGGGAACGGTCAGCTCTCCTGGTCACGTCTTGCGCGAAACTTCGCTCTGAAACCCACTCCTCAGGGCGTTCCTCCCGTCTCCGTGGCAGAGTGGACGCTCCAGGGGGACGGAAACCAAGATTTCTACGATGGTGAGTGTCGCGAAGATCAGATAGTCTCTCGAATGGACGCATACATTGACTATATGCTGTCCAGTATCCCTGGTTGACGGCTTCAATCTGCCAATGGAGATCACTTTCACGGCTGGAATCGATTGTCCCACCGCTGGATGCTCTGTCGACCTCATTCCAAATTGTGAGTTCTCGTTGAGTACCTCGTATATGCGCTTCTCTCACTATTCCCTACTACAGGCCCAGATCCCTTGAAAGGCCCCTTCGACTCGAACGGCATCGCGGTGGGTTGCAAGAGCGCATGCGACGCCAATCTCGACGGAGACCCAAGTGAGTTGTCGTTATCATGTTAGTCTCCGTTGGCTCTGACCTTCTCCAACAGCCGACTCAGCGAACTGCTGCACCGGCAGTCACAACACCCCCGCGACATGCCCTGCGTCCGGTGTCCAGTACTATAGCTACTTCAGTAAGTTGCACGGTATGTCATCTTCCGGTCCTGCCTGATACATTTTGCAGAGGGCAACTGCCCGGACGCGTATGCATACGCATACGACGAGTCGAGCGGAACTGCGTTGCTAGTTTGCGATGGCGGTATCGGCGCAGATTACACTCTGACATTCTGCCCGTGAGCGTCGCCCGTCACATGCTCGTTTGTTTGTCTAATACGTTGACTTGACGAACTCAGACCGTCTGGGGCATCTTCTAATGCTGCGTCTCGGTCGGCAGTGGCGAATTCAGCCGTCACCATTGCTACCGGGACTTCCACCGGTGCAGCAGCTTCTTCTGTTACCCCGGCGAGTGGCAGTTCTGCTGCAGGTTCTGTGACGAGTGTGGCTAAGACGTCATCCACCACGTCCACGCAAGGTGTCGCCGGCAGCGACACTGCACGCCCTAACAGTGCCGCGCTGCAACGGCCGGTAATTGTGATCTTGTTCACCGTGCTTACGCTCGACGTAGCTGTTACATTAGTAGTAGGCTTCTGAGTCACATCTTGGACAAATGCCATGCATATGGACACTTCCATGTCTCGATTCCCCGATGTCGCTGCCGAGTCGTGGATCGACGCACAATAGGTGAGTTTCCGTTAATCTCCGGCTGGGACGGAGTTATATGCTCATGACCAATTCCTCTCCCTTCCCCATTTGCATTATACGGTCGCAGATGACTTCCATGCTACCTGCACTTGACATGAGACGCAAAAGGCAACTTACATTGCCAGTGCTGCAGCGCATTGCGCGTCCGAATGTCAACAGGCTTCGCGAGGTGTATTAGGGTTCGGCCCAACCGCAGCAGGGAGAGGCCGAGCCTCCGCCCCATGACTGCCTGCAGGCACCCTAATACCACAATTGACGTGCATTGAGGCTGATAACGCGGAGTTGAGACTTTTCCTTGATCCTTGGATCGCGCTGCTCGCACGTTGACAGGTGCAATCGAAGCCTTTACGTTCCCCGCACGGAGTCATCCTCAGCAGGGCGGGGCCGCGGATGCGATTGCTGTGTGAGCAGCTGTCGGCGACAACGGGGAGGGCCATATATAGCTGGCAATATTGTGTGTCGACCACTTACTGACCTCTGTCGCCATCGCAAGCATACAGATACCCCCTCCAACCTCCCTCTGAAGAAGACTCGGTACGATGCGTCGATTCTTGTCGTTGCGCGGCACCTCTCGCTCCGGACCGGCCGGTTCCGAGTCCGAAAAGGCTACTCCGCCGAGTGCGCGCCCTCTACCCAGTGCTCCCACAGTAATTCCACCAAGTCCCTCATGGTTGCCCTCGTCCACAACCGGGCCCTACCAGAGCCGCAACAGGCGTGGCGACTGGGTCGTGCATGAGGACGGCCCCGAGGACGACGACGGGCAGTCCACCACGCCGCTCGTGTGCGCGCCCGCCGCCCCGCCGCCTCCCCCAAACTTGAAGGTGAAGCGCGTGGATTACTTCTGGAGCGGCTGGTCGAAGACGTGGAAGTACCGGAACACATCCGCGAAGGTTCGCCCGGACGACGCGCTCAAGGCGGTTGGGAACGGGTCGAACGACGGGAACGACCCGTGGCAGGATTTCTGCTTTGTCGTGGTGAGGAAGCTGCCGCAGCCTGGTGACGAGAACGAGAAGGAGGAGCCGACGTTCCAAGTCGTCGTGAAGAGCCCGTACCTGCTGATTGCCCTGAAGGAGGTCGTCCAGAAGGTGCCTGGTGTCTCGTGGACTGCCGAGCCTCTGGAGGTGCGCACGATTTCATCCCTCCCCACCGTAGAAGCATGCCACTGACTGGCGCGCATACAGCTCGATCCGTACCTCCTGCTCACCTTCCTCCCACGCTTCGAAGAGTACCGCCGCGCGCTCGAGCAGAACCCCCACCGCACGACCGAGCAGACCTACACCCTCCAGACCGTGACGGTGCTGCTCGAGTACCTGCGGCGCGACTACGCCGCGACGCTCGCCAAGGTCGCGAACCTCGCCGGGCACGGCGAGACGACGTACGACACGCTCTTTGCGCACTTCGTCCCGCGCACGCCCGTCGTCGCCGAGTGTCCAGTCACCGGCGAGCCGCGCGCGTTCCACCTCGTCTCCGTGGTCCGCGCGGACGCCCTTGGGGGCGCGCTCGAGCTCCTCTGCGAGAGCGTTGACACGCTCGACGAGCCGCGTGGCGCCGCGGGCGCGTACGGCGCGGGTGTGTTCAACCCCGCCTCCCCCACGAGCGCCTTGAACGGGGGGCTGATGCCGTACTTCCCGCCGCCGTCGCCTGCTGGAGGCGACACTGCTGCGGACGCAACGCTCCGGAGGGCGAGCGGGAAGGTGTACGGGAGGGTGCAGCATAAGATGTATTTGCCGTATTTCAAGGGGACGGTGAAGATCTGCTCGCTGGACGTGTACCCGCTTGCGTTCCACCCGCAGGCTGCGATTCTCCAGCAGGCGCTCATCGAGAGGGGGAGGAAGTGGGTGAGCTTGAGGGGCATTCACCATATGCAGTACGATGGGCCTGCGTCGTTTACGGTTGGGGGGCGGGGGATGGGTATGAAGCATACGGTGAAAATCGAAGTATGCGCTATCTCGTTGATGGCGTGATGTCGTTGCTCATCCTGAACTGCACCAGGTTAAGTCCCGCATCATGATTGACAGAGGTACGTTTGCAAATGCTGCCAGTGTAATTCTTCTTCGCGCTTAACCTGGTCCTTGCGCGCATATAGGCACTTTCAAACGTATGAACTCGACTTATGAGATGCCGATCATCAAGCCTGAGGGCCCAGGCATGCAGCAAACAGACGAATGGGGGAACTACATTCCACAGCCGACTAGTACGTCCAGACCGCGTCGCAAGGGGCGCCCCAAGAAGCGGTCCTCACAGCAGCCTTCCACAGACAACGCGAACATCCAGACATTCCAGGCACGCAACAAGGTCCCGCGCGAGACCGTGGAGCTCACTGTGGACGAGCTGATGCTCACGCCGCCCGTCGTGTACGGGTTCAGCTTGGCCGACAAGACCTGGCGTACGCCCCTTTTGTCTCTCCTTTGTCAAATGATTTCTCATTGACCGTGTGATGTGCAGTCGAGTTCAACATCCAGCACGTCCAGCCGATTGTATGGAACGACGAGGCGTTCGAGAATCTCGTCCTCCCGGACGACCGCAAGGACCTCCTGAAGTCGCTCGTGGAGTCGCACAACAGCGACTCTGGCTTCGACGACTTCGTGCAGGGCAAGGGCCACGGCCTCGTCATCAACCTATTTGGTCCCCCCGGTGTTGGAAAGACTCTGTCTGCTGAGGCGACGAGTGAGCATGTGCGGCGGCCGCTGTATGTTGTTGGTGGTGGAGACCTTGGCACGTTAGCGACCACACTCGACCAAGCCCTGAACCGTGTCCTGGATATTGCGACGAGCTGGAACGCGATTGTGCTCATTGATGAGGTAGGACCCATTGCTGTTTGAGGAGGGAAACGGGGCTGACCGCATCATTACTCGTACAGGCCGACGTCTTCCTCGAGCAGCGTTCCCTGCACGACATGGAGCGCAACGCCATGGTCGCGGTATTGTAAGCGCTCACTCTACTTCCAGCATACATTCACCAAATCTCACGCATACATCCCACAGCCTGCGCCACGTCGAGTACTACCGCGGTATCCTCTTCATGACGACGAACCGCGTCAAGGCGTTTGATGAGGCCTTCCTCTCGCGCATTCACGTCGCGCTGCACTTCCAGGAGCTCACCCCTGCCGCACGCAAGCAAGTCTGGGCTGCGTTCCTCCGCAAGGTCGGCGCAGCGTTCCCGGAGCACGTCGTTGACGCGCTCGCCGCGCGCGCGGTCAACGGGCGGCAGATCAAGAACGCGGTGCGGACGGCGAGCTCGCTCGCCGCGAGCAGGAAGGTGCCGCTGAGCTTCAAGCACCTGACGGATGCACTGGACACGATGGAGGAGTTCACGGAGGAGGTGAAGGGCATCGCGAGGACGTGACCGTGAGTTCGTGCTGAGGATGCGAGGGGGGTTTGGGCTTGCCATCCGGGATGGGCGACAAGTGACGTTTGCATGACTCAGAGATGGATGCCAGTGTACGATATAAACGAACGTGGGATATGACGCTAATCTGGCCGTGTATCGGACACAGCGAATCGAACGACATGACGCCAAGATGACGAACAGTAATCCTTTGTGAGATATATGTCTGTGGAAGGGGAAACAATCGGCTTGGAGACTGATGCAACCTCAATGAATCTCAATGAACACGGTAGTGAACAGCAACGACGCCCATCTCGCCACCGCTTTCTCGCTCGGACGGGGCAGCAGAGCAGGAGGGAGAGCTTGAATCGGCTCGATAAACTTGTATGGCGGGGAGCGTGCAGCAAAACCAGTTGCGCAAGGTTGTCGATCCTACCAGCCACGAGGCGTCAGCCCACGACCAGTTAGATAAGCAAAAAGAGGTAGAGGGAAACGGAAAGAGATACGGATTTAAGGGCTGTGAAGTGAATGAACTGGCGAAGAGTGGGTGGAAGCGTGAACACTGAAAGCGGGATAGACCTCGTTCACCCGATAGATGCGTCCAGCACAACGAGATTCTTCAGGATAGCTTCGAGGAAGTGAGGTGAATCTGCACCTTGACTCTTACATGGCGCAACTGGGGCGTTGTTTGACCCAGCATACTTAACCGATGGGAGGTGTGGTCCACTGGCATGCAAAGCAAACCCACGGCATGAACTGCACGAAAGTGCAACGACAGCTGGCATTGAACGTCATCAGCGCTGATGGATTATTCTTGTGATGTGTGAGGAGCGAGATCGCCTTATTGAAGCCCTGTGGGTTGGACAGCTATGATGTGGCAAATCTGAGCGGTGGCGGCGTGCCGGTGCTGCGTATCCCAGTCGGGGAGAAAAACGGGAGCATGGTGGGCAGGTTCCTGCGAGGAGTCCGATGTGGCTTCATCCTGAGCGGAGGGCAATGAAAGGACACGCGGTCAACCGTCGATGGCCAGGCAATGTCATAACAAGAGTATGCGAGATGTGGGTACGTGGAAGAGGTCCGAGGTCCGTCGGTTAGCCTCAGAACGAACAGAAAAGGCAACGTCCACCTCGATCCGTCGCACGTGCCGGGAATGGGCGTCTGCTCCCCTCGCAGCCGCGGTCGCTGCGACCCTCCTCTCGGTTGAATAGCCCTAATATCATCCCCACCTGGCCAACTTGTACTCTCATTACTGTCACCGATGCCAAGGGACCCGGGGGTGCGCAAGTCATTCTCGCGGCACGTCGCCGAGCACCCCACAACTTGAACTCGTTCGTGGCTGCGGCCAACAAAGGCGTCTCGTCCAAACAGCCCCGAAGAGCCCGGAGACAGAGTGCTGTTGAATCCCAGTAGTTGAGTCTGAAGCCATGACGACCCGAGCCGAAAATTGTTGGCGTGTGCACCTGTGCACTTGTCGGACAACAACCCCGCCCCAACCCCATGTCTCTCCTTCGCCGTGCTATGGGGCTTGAGGTAGATTAGCTTTTGGTAAGCACGATACCTATCCCTTGTAGTCGAACAGGGCGTAAGAGCACCTCCTCGTTAACTTTGTTTAGTCGGACGAAACAGGTCGTTATGGCGACGCTTTACAAACTTCATGCGGCCTTTCCCTTGCTCCAAGTCCTACCTAATTTCCACGATGTTCACCATCTATGGGCTTTCAACAAGCAGAACAAGTTGCTAACGTTCTCCATCGTAAGTGTGCCTATCACCTAGCGAACATGCGATTTATTATCACTCTCGATACAGGTTGGGCTCTGCTGGTGTCTGCAGAGAGCCGTACGGGCTACAAACGCACCAACAACATCGTCAACAAGCTCATTGTTTGCACCATCAACCGCGGTATCCTCACCACGTAGTATGTCCTTGTTCAGCGCGATCATTGAAACCTATGTACTAACATTGGATTTGAAGAGCATGCCAGACGGCGCAAATGATCACGGTGGCGGCCGTGGCGGCCTTCCCGGGGCATCTCTACTTCATCCCATTCGCGCGGTGCCTTGCCTAGGCAAATTTTACTGTAACACCGTCCCCGCGACGCGTGAGTACATACCCGACTTGGAATGTGGCTCTGCCACTGGCCCCATGTGTTTTTTTTTCTGAACTCAATTACCTCGCGACTATCCACGCAGGCTGAACATGCGCCGGTCCCTCCGACAGAACGACGTCGTGGACGCTACACTCCAGGCGGGCTCACGTATCCTTGGCCCCAACACACACGCAGGCAACTCCGCGGGGGGGCGAGTCGCTCTCCACCATCCAGTTCTCCAAGGTTGGCTCCAGGGGCCGTGCTTTCGCTTTCTCCTGTCTTTTTCTTTGCCGCCAGCTCATGACCGCCCTACCACAGATGACATCGGCGCTCGACCGCACGATGTGAATTTTTCTTTATTGGTCAGCTGCTGGCGCGTTGTCCAGGACTCCGGACTCCGGAAAGTCATGCGTCATGGCTCCTTGGCACGTCGCGTCGAGGATAGGGTGTGCGTATGTTTGTCTTATACTCGTAATTATAGCAGTCCGAGGGACTGCAGTCGGTGCTATCGGCTATGCCATGTTTGCACCGGTCGATGTGCCCGATTGCTCTAACGTGTGGTTGTGGTTCTTCCTCGTCGACTTCCTGCCCCTAGCCTCGTCCCTCCGATGGGGCCGGCCCGGCCCAATCGATCCCCGTTGAAGAACGAGTGACAACATTTGGGTTAAGGATGTTGTAACTTCGGGTGCTTTCAACATGTTTGAGCCTAATAGACAGTTCCAAACGTTGGTGTGGGTGATAAAAAGTAACCCCAAAACTTTACACCGCGCTCCCTGGGCCGAGGTTTCTCGGAGCGAGCTGAGGCAGGCCTTCAAGCGCCAGCAAGCAGCGGGGCTTCCTTGCCACTCCAACTGCGACCTCAACGCTGCTGCTGCTTGGCGCGATGGAAGCCCAAATATCAAAGATGCGGCGTACTGGTGGTCCAACAGACCAAGGAAGGGCATTTCCATCTTCAAAATTGAGAACAGATTGTTAGGAGAAATCTGAAGCTCGCGGTGGAGGATGACAGATGGATCTCAGACTCTCCGACTGCTTGTCACAACATTTGGCCGAGGCGCCTTCGACATTCATGACATGGGCAGCGATGGGTTGGCCGAGACGCTGATCATCGTGCATGTCACAGGCAAGAACTTGAACTTGTAAGTACAGCATAGTATTATTGCCAAGCAAGCCACGCGACGATTCAGCGGGCATGGAAGCCGTGGTGCAGAGCAAGATCTACACTGCCCTATAGTGCTACCCTGCCATGAGCATAGCGGTCCCAAATCTATGGGCCAAGAGTCGTCCAAATGGCTTCTGATTGAGACTAAGTAGGGTCGTCGCGTCCAAGACCGATGCACCCCCGCCAGGCCCCACAAAGCCAGTCAGGATCTCAGGATCTTTTTCAGCGTCGTCGCTAGAGGGGAGCAATATCTCTTCTGTCTGTCATCCTCACGAGGGCTGTGTATCAGAAAAGTCCACAGTTGACGAAAACATTGGCCGAGTCAACGCCAATGAGATTGAGCACTGGGGGCGTACCTAGTAGAGTAGTGAAACTTTTCATCAGGTTGCCGGTGGTAGATGGTAGCATCAAGTTCCTACTCCGAAATCTACAGACGATCGGAGCTTCTAGACCGCTGGCGTATCCACATATACTGGGCGCAGAAGCGTGGCCATACCACGACGAGTTGTAAGATTCTTCTCACCGTCGCTAGAATGAGACAGCGGCAGACACGTTTGTGACTCAACTACTTAAATTTAAGGTGTACGTCACCGTCATAAGGCTACCGAGCCCGCTATCTCAAGAAGCCTTTTTGTTCCACTAGTAACGGAGGAATCTATCGCGCCACAAGGTGCAGACCACTGCCTGACACTGACCGGGGGGGGGGTTCTTGTCGCCGGCGTCAAGACAAGATAGCCATTGACGGCATGATCCTGCGATTTGTGCAGGCTTCTGAGGGCATGAGCGGTTCGCTGGCGTTCTCGTTGCGGGCGGGTGCAATATTGAATGCCGAAGGTAAATCTAGGTAATGGGAGCAACAGAAAATCTCCCACCGAGTGCCACACAACGCCTCCAGAATCCGAACACCATGTCAAGCAGGTACGTGTTTGGGGTGTACTCCATATAGTCGTCGTTCGCGGGCCGGCGTGAAGGCGCGAGAGTGGGGGGTAAAGCATCTCGTCGTGCAGCATCGCCTCTGGAACAGAAGATGTCATTGCGATGATACATCCAATACTAGAATGGAACAAATCGGGTGTTGACTAGGAAGAGGGTGTGTCAGTTTTTACGACATGACCATGATTGACATCATCTTGGGCAGGAAGCCCCCGACCTGCCCGAGAGTTGTCGTTCTGGTCTCTGGTCAGCGAATGCCGGGCGGAAATGGAGGTGATGACGGCGGCGTACTGGGACTAATTAGAAGTAAGGCTTATTGGTCGTCTACGGTTGGCAGGCGGTCCCTACCAGCGACGCAATTGTTCTCCTTAGGCCTGTGAGCTCAAGTTAGTACTTCAGGATTTCTTGAGGGCCAGAAAGCCTGAGAAATACGACAATATGGAAGGCTCTAGATATCTCCACCGGCAGATAGACGAGTTCTCACCGGTGTACGAAGATCCGCGTCGCAGAAAATATGACAATGCTATCTGGATACAGCCTGCTGGGGACAGACTGTGAGGCGCTTCAGGGCGTCAGGGGCGGTTCGCCGGTCTACGAACTTGTATATGTTGTGGAAGAAGTTTTCTGTGCCTCCTGCCTGAACGTGCTTGTGATGTCCAATCTGCTTCTGCTGGAGCACCGTAAGGAGAAAGAACCATTCGAAGCGCAGTCGGTTGCGGTTGTGCTCCAGGACCGGCCCCTGGTGGAAAGCCCGAGCTGGATGTTTCGACCCGGATACATCTGTCAATGCACTGATTACACTGATTACTCCGAAGAAGCCCGGACCTTGGCTACGTTCGGCAGTCGGTGCCGAATTTCACACTCAAGAGGTCTTGCGCGGCCACTGTGGGGTCAAGTATGAGGACGGCGTGGCGAAGGCAGTACACGAGGTCTACGACAAGTCCATTGAGCCGAACTGTCAATACTCTATTAAAAGTGCGTACCATATTTATTCCCTAGCCGTTTTATCCAGACCCCTTTCGTCAGCAGGTGCCGTGCGTGCCCAAGCAGCAGCCATTGAGGAAGAAGTCAACGCCGCGTGCAGTGCGAGTCTGCTGAACAGACGACGATCAGCCGTTTCACCTAGGGGTCCAATTCCAGTGGCAGGTTCGCCAGGACTTACGACAGCTTCGACGTCTTCGCATCTTCTGTGGGTTCTGCGGGCGTCACAAAAGGATTTCGCCAAATGATGTACAGCGCTCCTGGCATGTTGCAACGACCAACGGGTGGAGGGACGCGCAAACGAGATCGGTATCTGTCAAGGACAGTGCAAAGCGGAAATCTTGGAGAATACCCGGCGAAAAGAACGACCCCGAAATCTTTGGCAAAATATGACCTTTTGAGAAGGTTCCCTGAACGTGCTGCATTGATCCAGGAACTAGGGAAAGTGGGCATACCACTTGTCAAGGCGTCTTCAACATATCACATTAGGATAGAGAAGTCAATTACAGACCCGTCTGATACGAGTTTCTACTTACGTGTGGAATGATATTTTTTGGTGGACATTGATATGACCCACGAATTCCTGAGTCAATCTGTTGGATCGGACGCAATTTGTAACTGAGAATATCTTCGCCCAACGATCACCTCAACACCTCTGGAACATAGCTAGCAACTTAAGCGCTTCTTCCAGCGGCGCTCTATGGCACCACACCTGTGACTGCCCGACGAGCTCCACAAATCGCTACACATACATGAGACCCCATCGCACTTACGTCGCAGGCAGACGCAACTTGTTTCGCCAGAGGCCATCCGTTTGAATGACAACCGGAGATGGCGGCATAACGGAAGAAGAAGCACAGCAGCTTCCTTCCGAAGGACGCTGCGACCGCGCGCTCGCACAGCTCACTACAGCTGGCAATCTCCAATGGTTTGCGGCCGCGGCTTTGGTCATACGGCGCTCGCTAGTCCGCATGGTGTTGCGTCAAACAGCTTCGCCAACGTCTTGATGGACTTAGCTTCAACCGCATCGGCCTGGCGCTGTTGGATTGACTATGGTTAGCTTCCGACACGGACATTTCATGAACGCCAGTCGATCAAGGGTCTGTACCGCGACATGCTTCTCTCTTATACTTCTCGTATGTCCACGGAGGCCAGCCCCCGTGCCCCACCAATTACCCAATTACAACATCATACGATGCCCTCAAGCGTCATCTCTACACTCTACGGTTTCACCAGGTCGGACGTCATAGGCGTCCTCATCCCGACGGTGAGTCCCTGCCGCCGCCGCCGTCGTCATCGTCATGCAGCTGACGGACACGTACTTACACTGACGACTTCCTTGTCCGCATACTACAGACGGCCTTCGGGACGCTCGCGTCGGGTAGCCTCGATCCTTCCCTGCTGGCCCTCCGGGGAGCTTGGGTGTGGTTGCACCTCCTCCAGTTCTGCGTCTCGAATCAGAGCGTCGAGCCCGACGAGGACTGCAAGAACAAGCCATGGAGGCCTATCCCCGCCGGCAACATCTCCCTACAGGCCGCCCGTCGCCTACGATGGCTCTTGCTTGCCGCCTGCCTTGCCTTCTCCGCACAGATCGGTGTGCTCCATGCCGGCGCCGCGCTATCATTTGCGACCTGGGCGCATAACGAGGCCAATCTCGGCTCTCACTGGCTGACCCGGAATGCGCTCAATGCTGTGGGATACGCTTCGTTCAGCATAGGCGCCAGCAACGCAGGGTGTGCAGGTTCGTACCTTTCTTCAGCCCCCTGAGCATCACGCTTACATCCCACCCTATGATCCTTCCGTCCCCGCCGCCATCGCAGTACTAGGCTGTTCACAGGCGTCGGATTTCCTGGTCGCGCAACTGCTGATCGCCGTGGTGATCTTCACGACGATCCAGACGCAGGACTTCAAGGACGTCGAGGGCGATGTCCTCGTCAACCGCCAGACGCTCCCAATCCTCCTTCCCACTGCGAGTCGTGTCGTGACTTCGCTCCTGATCCCTTTGTGGTCCCTGTTCTTCGCATATTGTTATCAGACCGCCGACCCGATGGTGTCGAGTGCGGCGATCGTGCTGGGGGGGATCATCGGCACGCGATTCTGGTTCGAGCGGACACGGGAAGGAGATAAAAGGTCGTACCTGCTCTACAATGTACGTCTCTATCATGATCTCTTTCTGCCGTGTTCGACGCCTGATGGCCCTTACGTGCCGTGTAGGTGTGGTTATGCTTCTTGCATGTCATCCCCTTCACCGTCAGGGCCAATGCCGCGTTTGTTTGACCTGTTTCAGATGGTAACAGTTACAAGGTACATCAGCACGGTTGATAACGACGCGTGGGACTCATGGACTGACCTCGAGAACAGGTTGCGTTACCGGCGCATACAAACGGTCATGTAGTATAAGTCCGACTGATCAAGGCGAACATTCACCTGTTTATCAGCATACACTCTCCTAAACTCTTTGTGAACATAGAACGAGCTCAATGCAAGATACTTATTTTGTATTTAAAGGCTCGCGCCATGTGCAGCATGTATCTCGTAATTCTAGGGCCTGTGTTTATCTCAAGAATTGAACCTGTTTGACTATCGCTGGTGGCAACGTTGGCAGCGTGAGCGGCGACAGGGACCAAACCGCTGGTGCAGGATAACGTTCTTAACACGGAAACAGAATCGAGGTCGCCAGCCGTTGAGAAAATCAGCGAGATGGAGTAGCAAGTGCCAAGAGGTGTACCCGGTTTCAACCAGCCGCCAGGCGCTCCTCGTGTGCTCTCTCGGGAGATTCCGGGCTGCACGTGGCAGTCCACGAGGGAATGCCGCCTCACCACGCCGCAGGCTGAGACCGCCCGCATTACTTGCTCTCTTGCGGCCCTCAGCTATCACACTCACGGATGACATTTCGTGTGTACACACATAAGGGTGTTGTGTTCTTTCAAGGTGATTTTCGTTTATCCCCTTCTCATTTGAGCTTTCGCCGTGACTTTGATCTGATTCTGATTCGTTGATGCGTGAGTTTTGGCAGGGTATCGGACGAGGCGTCAATGACACTGAATGTACGCGCACTCATTAGCCTGAGAGTCGCAAAAGGATATAGCCATCGGTCTCAACGTTTGCGCATTTTATATAGAACCTTAGAACGAAACACGAGCGCCTGTATGAAATGCTTTCATCGTCCGCAGTGGCGTTTGTATTAGCAGCTGCGCAGGATGTGAGTGCATCCAGATCCAGACGGCCGTGTCGGGTTACCGTAGTCCGCTCACGCGAAATGTCAGCTGAACTGGAGACTCATAACTTACGGTCCTTCCGTCTTCATTCTCTGCTACCACTTGCACATTTGATCGCTGCGCGCCTGCCACGGACTCACCGGCCTCCTTGACTTTGTAGCTACGACTGACCTTCGAAGGCGGACAGCTTCAGGCCTCATAGCTCAGCTTCATCAGGTAGGAGTTAGGCTACCTCATTGTGCATCGATGCAGTTGATCTGAGGTGGTCATTCCAGCATGCGGCTACTCGACACGCATACCGGACGCTTCGTGGACTTCACCAATTGGCGTCAGCTCCAGTACGCCATCCTCTCCCATACCTGGAACGGGGCCGAGCAGACCTATCAAGAAGTCAGAGCGATTCAGCAGAATTATGGTCCTGACGGCCGTCGTCTCCATGTGGAACCTCCTCCAGACCCTCAGTCCTCATCCTCAGGCCAAGGCTCGATGCCCGTGGATACGATCTGGAGCGATCCATCGTTATCCGAGAAAGTGCGTAGAGCATGCGAGACCGCACGCTCCCATGGCTATCGCTACTTGTGGATCGACTCGTGTTGCATCGACAAGACAAGCAGCTCCGAGCTTTCTGAAGCGATCAACTCCATGTACCTCTGGTACCGGGACGCAAGCGTATGCTACGCTTACCTCTTCGACGTCGAGATGGATGTGGACCCCAAGCTGTGCAGGCTGGCATTCCGCATGAGTCGCTGGTTCACGCGTGGATGGACGCTTCAAGAACTCCTCGCACCACGGAACATCGTTTTCCTAACGAAGGAGTGGCTGGTTATCGGCACGAAGCTCACGCTCGTGGCCGACATCGAGCTTGTCACCGGGATCGAGAGCGGGGTCTTGATGCACAGGAAGTCGCTGGACGAGGTCAGCGTCGCTCGGAGGATGTCTTGGGCGGCGACACGCCAGGCAACCCGTGTGGAGGACGAGGCATACTGTTTGCTTGGAATATTCGACATTAACATGCCCACCCTCTACGGAGAGGGCGATCGGGCCTTCCGTCGACTGCAAGAGGAGATTCTGAAGCGGATCCCAGACCAGAGCATCTTCGTCTGGGACACTACACATCCGTACACTCTTCGCTTCTTTGAGCAGCCCATCCTCTCGGTGAATAGCGCTCTGCCTCGCCTTGAACTTTTGGAGACATACACTGTCGCCTTCGCAGGCTCTGCTCATGGCTTCTTCCGCACAGGAGCTGTATCTCCCCTACCCCATGATTTCTGCAGACAGTTCCTCGGACTCTCAGAAACCGATCATCCACTTCCCGACTACACTGAAGCTCCGTATGGAATGCGCACACACTTCCCCATGTTTCCCATCGCCAAGTGCATCTCATACGAACGCTTCCGCTCCATTGACGCCTCCGACGTCGACGCTAAACAGTGGTTTTTGCTGATCCTTGGATGCCGGCTTGACTCCCACCACGATGAGCATATGTTAGCACGTCTGTGTTACCTCGAAACATCCAGGGCGGGCGCGGAGGTCCTGAAGGGCATGGGCATGTGCAGGAAGCCCCCTGTGGAACAGCATACTGATCTATTCGTCCTCCACGCCGACGACATAGCCCGCCTTCGTGAGTACCTCGAGGTGCGGACGGTCTACCTTGCCCACCCCAGCCGCGCGCTCTCACTGGGCGTCCCCCATATCCCCGCAGAGTGCCCCGAGGTCGTTCTGTCGCCGTGGACGCGCGCCGTGCTAGACGCGGAAGGATACCACGTCGAGCACTTCGGGCCGACTACCGAGAAACCAGACAACCACCAGTTCACGCTGATGCGGGACGGGTCGACGCTCTGCCTCGAGCTCCAGTTCACCCCGCACGAGTGCCTCCTCATGGTGTGGTGGTCGCGCATCGCTTCCGAGGTGCCACCCGACGCGGCGCTGCAGGTGCCTCGCAAGGCCAGGTACCTCATCCACAAGGACGGCTTCGAGCCGATCAACATGCAGGCCGTGGGCGGGGGCACACTGACACTGCAAATCGGCTTCGAGGTCCACGTGAATATCGATCCTGGGAGGATGCTGTTCAACCTCCGCGTGGAGCTGGGAGCGTGCGCCTCGTACCAGAGCCCGAGCCTGCCCGTGCTCCGCATTCAAGACCGCGCAAGGGCGTCCGGATCTGAGCAGGATGAGCGGACACTTCTGGGCTCCAGCAGGGGCGGGGCATCTGAGAGGGGTGCGGGGAGGGATGACCGTTCTTCGAGTCCTGGACGGGACGGGCATGGACAGCAGCCTGAGGCCAGTGAGCAGTCTTGGACGACGTTCGGGAGGAAGATGGACGACAAGGTGAAGGGATGGTGGCATTCGCGTCGTGGCGAGGGGAAGGCCGGCACTGTCGGCTCCTTGGGCTCGTCGATGGCAGGTTGATCCATGGCAGTAGTGTGGCTGCGTTCTCTTTTCATTGCCTGTGTCAAGGAGCTTCCTCCCTTCCGCCATTCTGGAACTTGGGGGGGGGGGGGCGACGATAAGGATGAATGTGCACTCAGCTTCTACTTCTTCTCCTGGTGCCAGCATACCGTGGAAACTGTACTTACAAGGAACATGGAGGTGGGGTGGTACTGGGGTGGTATCGGGGTGTTGAGGAGGGAGGCATTAGTGGCCGAATACGCCCGCCCAGGCGCTTAGAGGCCGGAGTCCAACCCTCACAATTGTATTACTATTAGTAACTAGTAAGTATACTCTTTGTGCCTTGACCTTCCTCCGAAATCATCTCCTGTGATTCTCATCATGCTCTGGTTTCTCTGGTTCCGCTCCCGATAGTGAGTGTCGACCAGCAACCAGCGGCAGCCCGCCTCAGTCTCGCTTCATTCTCAACACTGGTCTGTGCTGTTCGCGTGTTCGAGAAACCGCACTCGATGGCAGGCATGCTTGACAACACGCCATGCGAAGCTCATCATGCCCAACGTCGATTTTTAAAGGAAGATTCTTTGGGGTTCTGGCAGGTTGGTTGGGCATGTCTGATGATGGATCTTTCAATGGGTCTTCGAGCGTGAGGTGAGTCATTCAATGTAGGAAGTATGGAGCGCACAATCGTGGAGGGCGGTGCTCAACAAGATCGCTACTGCGGGCAGTGCCTTCTCAATATCTCGCAATGGAACTTCACGTTCGGAAAGCTGAGCTGGATCAACATCGGTGGTCACTGAGGCAACCGTTGTGTTGGCCTCGTTCCTTATATAACTGCAACTGCGCGAGAAAGCCGTCCTGAGAAAAAACAACCCTCCTTCTCCTGCCCCACTCATCAGCGCTGTGAACTAGCGCAGTGTCGGTACGTCTCGAGGGGTCGGATCGATTCTCGACGCTGACAGTTGATCTGCTCATTTAGACCCATGCGTCTACTCGACACTCACACTGGACGATTTGTCGAGGTTCACAATCCAAACAGTGTCGAATACGCAGTCCTCTCTCATACATGGGATTCTGCAGGGGAACAATCCTATGACGATGTCCGGCGAATCCACGCGTCCCTCTACCTCAAGATCGAGGCTATCACCGTCTGGGTCTGTTTGGCTGTGTGGTGGAGGTTACTCCTCGTGCTTTCTATCGTCCTCAAGGCATCCATTTCCCTAACCCATTCCATATTGAGCTCTCAGAGACTCAAGCAAATTTCTCGGATTCTACATGGTGTCATCTGGAGCACAGAATCGTCTCACAGCAGTCCTAGCGACGATGTTGCGCAGCGTCTACGACGAACGGCCTCGAACATCCGCCACTGGAACAGCTACCGTTTTTCCCCGAGGCTCTCCCAGAAAATTCGGAGGGCATGCGCGGTCGCTCGAGCGTATGGACACAGGCTCCTGTGGATTGATTCGTGCTGCATCGATAAAACTAGCAGTTCAGAGCTGTCGGAGGCCATCAATTCGATGTATGCGTGGTATCGCAGCGCGAGCATCTGCTATGCCTTCCTTGTCGATGTTCCGACTTCCCCATCACACGTTGCACTGGATGCGCGTTCATGGACTGCCACGGTCGCCTTCCGAAAGAGCAGATGGTTCCGCCGAGGCTGGACACTACAGGAGCTCATCGCACCGAGGGTACTCATCTTCCTGTCTATGGAATGGCAGTTCCTGGGGACGAAGTCGAGCATCGCGGAAGTCATCGAGGAGGTGACAGGCGTCTCCTCCTTGGTGCTGCGCCACCAAACGCCACTATCCGAAGTCCCCGTTGCGAAGCGGATGTCTTGGGCAGCCCACCGCGAGACGACACGGAAAGAAGATGAGGCGTATTCCCTTCCTGGCATCTTCGACATTTCGATGTCTACGCTGTATGGAGAAGGCGCGCACGCGTTTATCCGGCTGCAAGAGGAGATTCTGAAGCGTATACCGGTCACTCTTTGCTTGGACTTTATCGTACCAAGATACACATTTTATCTGTTTCCCGCTTTCCCGTGAGTTCGTGGAAGAGAATTCGTGTACTGCGGACCTCGCCCAGGATACCATTCCCACATTTTTTGCCCCGTCACCTCGCTCGTTCCGCAACTCGGATGGCATCCGCCCTCTCTCCCATAGCGCCTTCGTACAGCGGATTCGATTCCCGTCCCCTCTCCCAACCTACACTCTCACCCCATACGGCATATGCACCTATTTTCCCCTAGTTCCCGCCATTCTATGCTTTCCATCCGGAGTGTTCGGGGAGCTGTTTCAGCAGCTGTGTTTCGCTATCCTCGCCTGCGAGCTGGAAGGGCAGGAGGGGAGCTTACTTGCTGTTGTCTGCTCCGCAGAACCTATTGCCAGTGGAGCGATGCTACTCCGCGGCGCGCAGATTAGCGAGGTGTCCTATCGCAAGCTTCTTCACCGCACAACCACCATCCATTGCAATAGGCGTAGTGCGCACCGCATCGTCGTCCTCGACCTAGCCTTCCTCCCGGAGCTCTTTCCGCTTGCGTGGAAGCGCATAGATGCCAGCTCAGTGTACGTGCCCACAGAGAACCCCCTCCCGTCGAGTCGCAGATGGTACGCGTGGCCGGGAACCGTGCAGCTCACGACATGGAGCACAAGAATCCTCAGACAGCTTGGGTACGTCGTCTCGTGCTCCATGGATGGCGAATCGGGTCATACACTCTCTTTGACGAGAGGTGACATGCGCCTCAGCATCAGGCACCGACGCAGCCGGCCGCAAGACCCGAACGACCCGTTCGTCGTCGTGTGGGTCACACCAGCAGAGGGCAACTCGACTCAGAGGGACGAGCGGCCGTCGGTCACCCTCGACCTCCGCAAGATCCGCGACTGCAAGGAGTTCGCGTTCGACGCGGCGTCGGTGGGGCGTCGTGTCGCGTTTCGGTTCACGCTGTCGTGCATGTTCATCTCATTCTTCTTGGACGTGGAGGTCCTGCACGAGACGCTCGCGCAGTCCCTGGCTAGTCCGGCGACTGTAACGGCAGGGCGCGACACGACAATCCGTCTCAGATAGAAGACAGTGCCAAACATGGGTATTCCTTGGTCTACTGGTGGCAGTAGAGCGGGACGTAACGTGGCTTGACTATGTCAATGCGAGGAGAAGACCTCCGACCTCAGTCGGACCCTATCTTTCTATCAAGGTCATGTTATGCTTCCTTCCGATCCTTGCCTCCCTCCTCCTTGCTTTTGGCGGTGTGGAACCGGACCGAGTGGACATAGCATCAAGCTAGCATTACAAGGCTTGAGAGTCCACATGTCGGCGGGGATGACCCTGACGATCGATCATATGTCTACGTACTGGCTTACCCCTCGCAGCGCAACGAGAGCATGAATGTGGTGTTTAATGTATCCGTTGCTATTTGTGCCAAATGCCTCGTAACCAACCCCGAAGCTTTCTGCACACATTCATTCTAGGCTTGTGTGGTGAGACGGAATCATCATGTCATGTTCACCGACGCTGGCGGACATTTGTATTTTCTCCTGTGCCCACTTCGACATGAACAATATAAATTCCAGATACAGTTTGAAGGACACGATGGATCGGCCAACACAAGAAGAGCACGCCGATGGGAGAAGTATATGTGCCGACCTTGCGCAACCCGCACTGATCTGACTCCCTCCAACGCTCAGTTCAAAGAAGACATCCTCTCAGCCTCTGTTAATCCCTGCTTCAAACATTCTCCCGAGTACATACTCATGCATTAAATGATTTGGAGTCCTCATTTCGCCTTGGAATCACTGATAATGAGGTACAGACATCCTCGTCATGCGGGAACTCAATACGGCCACGGACGAGTTCGTCGAAATCGGTCCCATCGAGGGCGATTACGCTATCTTGTCGCACACTGGGACGTCCTTGTGCCGGTAAGTTTTTAGAGACTAGGTCACGATCTCCATCGCAGTGGTTATTGGATGTGGAAGTCCTTACTGGTGCACATGCGCCAGCCAGAGGGCTGCCAGCTAGTATCGTGGCAGACAAAGGAGACAGTCAGCATTAGAATTACTTAAAGTTACGAAGAAGACCTTGGATGTCGCCATGCATCTGCACCATGATAATGAATTCATTCTACAACGCTCCTAATATAATGTCATGTCTGAAGCCGCATGGAGCACACCAGCATTGATCAAAGGCACTAAATCCACGTTAGGGAACAGATGGTGAAGAAATCGAGTAAGCACGTCTGTATCTCTCCTCGAGAAAGACACTCCTGAGAGCCATAGCTCGCGGAGGTCCGCTCGCGAGCGTACTCTCGACCAGTCGTCGTCCGAAGCAAGCGACGCGAGTTGTTGGCTGAATGGCAATCGCAGCGTTGCAAGACCAGGACACCGATGCACGAAAGAAAGGAGCGACGAAAATGTGGGGCGGGGCAAACCCGAAGCGCCGCCATGGAGCGACACCTCGAGAGTTGACAGAGACGTCCAGGAAGCGGCCATTGCGTCGACGTCCTCGTCGGTAAGCGCAACGCCCGCCGGGTCCTCAATGGTAATCGTGCACTCCTGCAGTAGCCGGAGGGGGAGTAGTGGCGGAACATAGTGGGAGAAGGGCCGCGCATGGCTGTGGACAGCCATCCCGGAGCGCGTACACTCCACCCGCACTGTTCGGAGCGACGGAGAGAAGCGCGTGCTGAGGACGGTTGCACAACGCGTCCAGCCGTCCGTATCGTTATCCGGTATCGCCACGGAAAGCACGGCGGTGTGCAGCACGGGCGAGTTAACGGCGTGAAGGACCTCTTCAATGTCTAACGGGGCGCCCGCGACGCGGACAACTTCTAGTGCGGAGAGCTGAGGGGGGTCGGCTTGACATTGATCGCCGTGCCGGGAGCGCGCAGGCTCGCTCTCCGACCATCCAGACGAGCGCCGGAAGACCACGGAGAGGGACGCGAGACGCGGCATTCTGCTACAATAAGAGACGGTCACCGGAGTCGGAGTGGAGACAGCGCCGAGATGAAGCACGCGAAGGTGTTTAAAGATGGTAGGGGAGGAGAGGGGCCAGGGCATCCGGAAGTCGATCCCTTCCAAAGATAGCTCCTCTAAACACGGTGAGCGGGTTTCGAGCACTCCCAAGAGGCTGCAATATCCT
Source organism: Ganoderma meredithae (assembly GCA_022814645.1). Lineage (NCBI taxonomy): Eukaryota > Fungi > Basidiomycota > Agaricomycetes > Polyporales > Polyporaceae > Ganoderma > Ganoderma meredithae. Next base: position 36,606 of record JAKLMY010000127.1, read on the forward strand.
TCCGCCAGGCCAGGGGCAATGTTAACTCGCGCGTCTGGCAGAGGCGGAGGTGAAGCAGCCTGAACATAGAGCGTTACCCTCCTTAAAGACCGGGATAGGAAGGGAAGGCACTGAGCGACATGCGAAAACTGCAACCAGAAAAGTTCCTGGAGGTTGGGTAGAACGATCGTCCCTGACCGCGACGCATGCTGGACGAGGGCGGAGAAGGCACCTTCACCAAGACGCTCTGCGGGTCCTTCCGCGTAATGATAGTGAAGCTGGCGAACACGCTCCGAGTAGCGCAAGAAACGCGCCCAGTCTTCGTCCGCAATGACGCCCTGAAAGACCTTTATGATCGTCCAGCAATGCCAATAAGCCGCTGTCATGTCAGAGGGCGCGCAATGTGACGTACGAAGCGAACTCCATAGCCCGTCCGGTTTCTCGCCTCGGCGAAGGATCGTGGCAGAAGCCTGAAAAGCGGCATAAGACCGGAAATTTTCCACCATAGAGCGTCAAGTGCAGGTTCAGTGATGACTTTCGACACGCGTGCGCAGCTTGCCAGAGTGCTGTAGCATCCCGAGGGTAGGTGGGCCAGAATGTTACGGAGGATCTCGTCGATGAATAATATGCGGTGAGTGCGGCTGACACTTTTTTGGGCGTCGAAGTCCACCATTCTGACGGGTTGTACAGGATCTAATTGATCACTTTCTGACTGGATTGTCAGTTCGTGCCGTTGTATTGCAGACTGTGACTCACCGATGAGGCGGAGCAGGCTTCTAAGATAATGCAACGGGTGTAGACAGCCGCGACGGAAAACGTGAGGAGAGTAGTGACCACGACGCGAGGGTTCTAACGAACGAGCCAGCCTCGATTATAAGGGCGCAGAGACCAGGGCGAGCATCTGTCGAAGTATTCGCCGAATTTTAAGTTCATGCTGATGCTCGCTTCGATCTGACAGTCGGCCGACAGTGTTTGGGCTTCTGATCGGTAATAGCATAAGCTCGGTCTCTCAAAGCGCGCCCATATGCGGGGATGCGATGCCTACGTACCGCAGCGACCTTGACGGATGGCGATTGAGGGGCAGGCGTTGGCCATATCTTGATGTAAAAACGGCCTCGGGGTGATCGAGGCTGAGGGATCGGAGCGCGAGACTTGCCACTTGAGCCTTAAGGGAACGAGAAAGGAGAAAGGAATCAAGCTAGAGTGAAGGGACCCGTCAACGTCTCGCGACTGTCAAACAGCCTTGACGTCGAGAGGGACTATGCGTGCTTCCGGTCTCTGAGAAGTTGCAAAGTTGATGTTCGATGGTGCCCTCAAACGCGCGTCCTTCCTTTCAAAACTTAGTCCTGAGGAGAAGCTTACGGGGTGGGGTTCGAGAGCATGATCAGCCCTGGCAACTACACAGACCGAGATCAAAGCCGGAGACATACCTTGGAAGATGTCGTGAGGATTGTCATACAAACATGGATCGCCGTATGCATGAGCCGTGCGACGGTGTGCCTGAACCCGACGTGGCAGATGGAACTATCTGTCGGTGGAGCACGCTACGTAGGGTTCCAGATGACAAGCATAAGTAGCGAGAGAAGGTGCCAGTGGACGAAAAGCATTTGTAGCACAAGCTGACATACTGAATGAACCTAGACGAAGGACATGCCGTTGTGACAATATCTAGAAGGTTTGTTAGTTCCCACATGTCGAAGATCGGAACTACCCGTTGACGTACCTTCATGGCAGGGACGTACCAGTCAACAGGTGCCGGATGGAGAGTTATCAGCTGCTAAGAGCACAAAACATAACGAAGCTTGGCGAGAAAGCGAATGATCGTCGTCGTCGTGAGCAGCGCCGATTCATACATACATTCAAGGCTAATCGTCGTGTACTAGGGGCCGATACGTTGGGAGTGACCGGATTGCAGCGTGGCGGGCGAACGCTGTCTATTAATTGCTACTGTATTGCAGATGGCGAGGATGAGAACGCGTGAACGTAAACGGAGACCGAATACGCGATTCCGACGAGAGCTGAAGTATTTATGATTCGGCGGATTCGCACCGCGCCTGTTATAGCTGTATTGCGGCCTCGTGAATAACTATTTACGTCCAAGGAATGCATACTGGAGCTTACCACTAGCGTCGATGCCAGGAGAAAATGGCCTCATAGTCTGCATCCAGCCATATTGCCTCACTCTGCAGACGAGGGAAAATATGTGTTAAGTATCGAGTGCACTGGTCCCTCACCTTCCGTTTCCACTTTCCTCCCCGGAGTTGCAGCTCAGTGACGTTGTTGACGTAATGGAACCCAGAGGGAAGCTCGGAGTTGCTGAGCGGCGAGGGGTCGGGTAACGGAAGGACCAGAGTCTTCAACAAGAGCCAGGTCCGAGCAATGCTGTCGAGCGCAGTGATAGGCAGCGTCGGCGGACGCGCGCCTCCCTCAGGCTTCGACCAGGGAAGCGCGAGAAAATGGATGTCAGGCCACGCCTTCGCGATGTCGGAGATGTCCTCGGGCGTGATGAGGCAGTCAATCTGCCGGAGTTCCTTGATGTTGAGCTTTTGTAGGGTGCGTAGGGGGTAGAGCGGTGAGAAGAGGTCCCGGAACCTTCGGACACTGGTGTCTGTGGGAGTGTCGTGCAGCCATACCTCCAGTGATAGCAGCGTGTTGGCTAAAAGAGAGGGTGTGACCCTCTTGCAGCGCCTCCAGAGGGCAATGTCACAAGCTGTGGAGAGGTCGATATGTTGCAGGACAAGCGAGCGCATGTGGTCCAAGAACGCAGCGACAAATTTCGGAGGGCCGACCAGGTGAAGGCTTCGTAACTCTTCGAGAGAGAGCGGAGCTGAATCGAAAGGCAAGTTGTCCAACCGGTCGCCTGCCGCGTCGTGATCCATTCCGACCATGAGAGCTTCCAAGCTGAGCAGCTGCTTGAGACAAGAAGACAGAGCTCGCAAGTCCGAAACAAGATGTAGCGTCAGAGTGCTCAGATGATGAAATGTGCCGATGGTCTCGAGGGTGAAGGCACTGGTAGCGTCGTGAACTGTGAGACTCTGGATGTGCGAGGCTCGAGAGATGACCGCTTGCAGTGTTACCCCGCCCGCGTGTTTGCCGTAGTCGGGGCTCTGTTCATCATCTCCCCTCCGCAACCTCTCGATATTGAGATCATTTGATAAGTCGGGGTAGAGTGAGCGCAGGGTGGGAGGGAGGAATGGAGGGAGGGAAGACGAGTGCTTGAAGGGACGAACCCACGTCAACTCCTGTAGGCGAGGGAGAAGGAGCTCCCCTTGTATTTTCGCCATCAGTGCGCCACTCGACATTCCGTCGATATTGTCCCCGCGGTTGATGTATACTCGCACAAGCTTGGCATAGCGGACGAACCGGGCCCATTCTTGATCGTCAATAGGCGCAGAGAGGATCTAACCAAGGCATACGTGAGGTACTAGGAGGCATATCTGAAAGGAAGAACTTACGAATGACATCTTCCATATAGATCCTCGGCCTAACATTATTTCAAAGGAATTGTCGAGGATGGCGAACAAGGGACTCAAGCCCTCCATCGTCCCCCACAGGACCTCCAAGGCAGGTTGGGAAAACGAATGGGAGACGGCGGCGCAGGCAGCGAGAGCGTGACGAGCGTCAGAGTTGTGCTTCATTATCTCCTCGACAATTTCTGAAATGCCCCATATTGAAATTGACGAGGCGGAGGACCGCGGTGCGTTTGTCTGTTTTATCGGGGGCATTGGAATGGCGTTTATCGGTTCGTTAGGTCGTCGACGCGGCCCAGATGCGCGTCCCAATGCGTAGGCTTCGCAGAAACCTGTTTTTCGTGAGTATTTCTACTATCTGGAATTACAGGACAGAGAGGGCGTACTGCCTTACTGGCAATCCGAGGCACGATGAGACGGTGGTTGAAGAGGTCGGAAATGAGTGGCATACGGAGCGATCCCAAAGCGCTGGCTGCTGTAGGGCGCCTATTTACGCCCCACATTGCTCTCCTACGCCCGCACCATCACTCGGTCTCCACTACTCCTCATCTCATCCTGGCTACCTCGCGTCCGGCGCATGGCTCATTTAGCCTCCACGATCACCAAGAGGGCTGCTCGACTGTTTGGAGGGATGTGGGCTAGCAAGTCAAGGGAGCTCTGAGTAGTCTGTTGGAGGTCGACTGTTTCAGGACTGTTGAGAAGGGATTATGGACACGTTGCAGTGAGTTGCAGCATGTGTTCTCTTATGCCGTTGCCCATCCATGCAGCACATCCCTGCCTTTGTCCTGTTGTCGGGCATTAATATATTCGCAGAGATGCGTGAACACTGGGGCCGAACGTACGCACCCTGCCATTCTTGCTACATATTCGTCATTCCATCCTACTGAATATCACTAACGTTGAAGACTCTCTGGCGCTGGCTGTTCGCGTATTTTGGTTAGTTACGATTGGCGGTGGAGGGCATGGGGAATGGGAATTGGTCAGTGCATTACCCGGTCAGCACTTTAAAGCCTCATGTTCGAGTTTGTATGGAGGATGTTGTAGCTTCTCTATGGGGTGTGCACTTGGCAGGAAGAAGCTGACTGTAGCTCGCGTCTCACCAGCGCCAGCTGTGCACGTGGGCGCAGTGCAAGTCCGCCTCATCCCGGCTTGTCAATGACCCTGGCAGTCGTGTTCCGGGCAGGCTGATGTGCCTCTGTCCCAGTCCGAAGCCCGTCCTCGAATCCCCGGATGAGCGGCGAAGGCTTCGCTGTTTTATCCGTCGACGCCTGTCTGTCATTCATTCAAGCAGCATTCGGGGTCGCGTTGACAAACCGCCCGGTCCTGTCGGTGCGGTTTAGGGTTAGCTAACCCCCTGCTCACCATCCACGCTCATCGCTGCTTTCATTTTGCTTTCTCCAAGGGCTCCGACAACTCCCAGCAGGTTGAAAGTTGGATCCTTAAACACCCGCTTGGTTCGCATTCCGTCCTCCAGTCGCGGCATTGTAATTAATCGACCTTTTCGTGATCAGGGACTCGATGAGGCTGCTGGATACGAAAACATGTCTCTTCGTTGACATAATCAACCCCAGAGTCACGTCCTACGCAATCCTGTCCCACGTGTGGGACCCGTCCGGTGAACAAACGTTACAAGATCTCCGTCTCATCCAGCAATCTCTCCTCCCCGTGACTGGGACAAGGGCGACATTCTTATGGATATGGAATGCCCTCTGGTGGCGTATGCTCGTCGCATTCTCCTCCATTCTCACCATCCTTCGGGACGTCGTACAAAGTGGCCACCTCACCAGCGCGCTAGTTCTCCGTCGCATAACCCGCGAGGAGACGCTCGAATGCCTCACTGAACAGCTCGAAGGATGGACCACGCTGGCGCGCAAAGTTGCGCGAGACATTCGGTCTCGTCGCACAATCCTCCACGGCAACAGGATTTCCCCGAAAGTCAGAGACGCATGCATCATCGCGCTCGCTCAAGGATACAAGTACATATGGATTGACTCGTGCTGCATCGACAAGACGAGCAGTGCCGAGCTGTCCGAAGCCATCAACTCCATGTACTTTTGGTACCGCGAGGCTGCCGTCTGCTATGCCTTCCTCGCAGACGTTCCCTTCGATGACATCCCACGCTCCGCCGGCTCAAAGTTTCGCACAAGCAGGTGGTTCACGCGTGCGTGGACGCTCCAGGAGCTTATCGCGCCCCAGGTGGTGTTGTTCTTGTCGTCGGACTGGCGCATCATCGGCTCTAAGTCGAGCCTGGCCGTCGTGGTCGAGGAGGTTAGCCGCGTCGAGCGCGCCGTCCTGCGCAAGCAGAAGGCGATCGAGGACGTCAGCGTTGCCAGACGCATGTCATGGGCGGCCAGTCGAGTTAGCACGAGGCTGGAGGATCGGGCGTACTCGCTTCTTGGTATCTTCAACATCAACATGCCGACACTGTACGGAGAGGGAGGGTACGCATTTATCCGCCTGCAACAAGAGATTCTGATGCGGATCCCGGACCAAAGCCTCTTCGCTTGGGGCACCTCTTTGTTCCACCCACTCTTCCCTCCTCCTGCTGACGACTCTTGGCAACTTCAGCCCGACATTTGCCGGTTCTCTTGCGAACCGGAACCGGGCCCGGCCACGTCGCTTTTTGCGCACTCCCCAGAACAGTTCCATGCAGCTTCCTCTATTCAGCATGTTCCCTACGACATATTTCTCGGCCGCTTGGGCCTTTCGGACGTCTCCCTCCCGGTATACGACGAGTCCCCCTACGGTGTGCGCACGCAGCTACCGCTGATCATGCTTAGCGACTTGTTCCCTCCCGAGTCCTTCACAGACCAGTCGCACAGCGGCGAGTGGTACCTTATACCCCTCGCATGCGAACACTCTGGTTTCCTCTTGGGTCGCATCTGCTATGCCCGCCAAGCCGGAGCGATCTCCTTCGCTTCCGGACTCCTCTCAGTTTCTGTCGGAGACCCTCCTCGGCTGGGAAGTGGCCGGGGCGGGATCGTCGCGATGTCGCCAGAGCTCATCGAGCACTGCTCGCCGAAACTGCACATCAAGACCATCCACATGCCCCTCCCGCAACCTATGGAAAATATCAGTATGGTTATACCACCGCCTCCACCCTCGCCAGGACACGACAACATGGCGCTGTGCGCCTGGGTGCCCGCGGTCCTCGGCACGCAGGGCTACACGGTCGCCGGCGGGCCCCCGTGCCCCGAGCCCGACACAGGCACACTCCTTTTCCAGCGCGGCGTGGACTCGATCGCGATAGCGTACAGGTTCGACCCCGAGCGGAACGCAGTGCAGTTCGCGGCGGGGATGAACGGGAACTACATCGACGCCGCGCGCGGGGTGAACAGGCCCGGGGTGTCGGACTGGCTGACGTGGTACCTGTATGCGCGGCGGATTGAGTTTACGCCGCTGCGATTCCGGACGGCGGGTGGGAAGGACGTGGTGCTTCGTATCGCGCTGGAGAGGATGTTCGATCACAGGCAGCCGCTTTACGTGGAGATCGAGGTCATTGATCAGGAGACGGACGGACGGGTACTCGATGCTCCAGCTGTAGCTACCACTTAACGCGGTTCCCAATTGCAAGGATGCTTCCTTTATCCACTTCAGAGTCGCTTCAACAGGACATACGACCGAAATTTGCAGCTCTGTGACCCAAAGTCGAAGGGACAGTATATACAGTAGAACGGTAAACGTCTGTGACGGTGTCCAGCCCGCAAGTCTTCCCATGTTGGTAAGTTTGTTACACAGTCCTATATATTACATAGCAAGGACGGCACTGTCACCGAAATCCCATGGACCATGGACCTTCTGTCCCTCGACCACAGCTCCTTGCGCCGCGAACTGAATCGAAGGCATAGTGGTACGGGGCGCTGATTATCACGAGGGCGCCCCAGGAGATGTTCTGCATCCATTCAACTTCATCGTCATCAGACTGTTGTGACCCAACATCATAGGCAGCTGCATCTGCTGTAGCATTCCCCCAGAGACCTAGCAATGAGCAAGGGGACTCACCATGCGTATGCCAAGCACGGCGATACCGCATTCGTCATCATTTGACGAGCTCACAAGGGCTCCGGAACGAAGAGCTTGTCCTTCCACAGACGGCCGAGGAAGCACGCCGCGTCGCAGCAGAACACGACAGAAACGCCGCCGTGTCCTTGAACGTGAACACAGGATCGTGGTCAAAGAACATTTGGGGATTGGCGTGGGAGATCGGGTCCGAGCTTTGCGAGACTCCGTGCTCCAGTAGGCTACTCTGACTCTGAATCGATATCAGCGGTCGATCATGCACATGCATGGGCCTTGAATGGCTGCGGGAGGGAGGCCCGGGATGCTATCGAAGGACGATTGCCTGTCCATTCTGTGGCGGATGGACCTTTCCCACCTGACGACCTTTGAGCTGGTGCATATGGCTCATCAGCCGAGTGAGGACGATAGACTGCTCTTATGCATCGTGGAGTCGCAGCCACTTCCACGCCTTGACCACCTAGAGCTTCATCCGAGTCGGTATCGTGGCGTGAATCCGCAAATGCGAAAGACTCGGGTCGACCATGTGCGCTTTTCGACCTCTCAACTGCTGTCTCTATCTGCCTTCTGAAGCTCTTTTACGGGAATTCGGAACCATGCCCCAAGGAGTGGGTGTTATTGGACGAGCGCGCGATACCTGTGTATACCTGCGCTTTCGACACAAGTGTAGTTGTATCACTATTGCTAACGTTATGCCCATCGCCTCACCTTATGTCTGTAGACATTGCTGTACTGGCTTTCAGCGCGACAATGCTTTGATATATCTTATTTACGGGTGACGTAGTGACGGCTCGTATTCCCGATTTGTTTGAAAACACCGGAATGGCAGATGTGCATTATATTGTATAAGCCTACAGTATACTACCTGTGTGTAAAATACCTTAATCCCATGACCGCACCTCAATCGCCTAGCCCACTCCAACAAGCTGCGATCTTCCTCTGCCCGGCTCACAAGCTCTGACAGAAGAGCTTCCCGCGAGCGACCTGCACCCTGCACAGCTCGATCTCGGTCGGGACCGCGAGGAGGGACGCAGTGAGGATGCCCGCCGAGTCCGCGAGGCCGATCGAGCCGATCTTGAACTCGCGCTCTTGCTTCGCGCGCTCGGGGTCCGTGCCCGGCGTGTCGTGCTTCTCCTGGTTGATCCGGTAGAACACGTTCACGCTGTCGGTGTCCGCCTGCGTCAGCATGGGTCTACAGAGGAACAAGAACAAGGGAGAAAGAGAAGGAAAGGAGGAGGAGGGGAGGGGAGACTGACTATGCGAGGCCGCCGCAGATGCCCTCGATGGAGATGAGGAGGAAGACGAAGGCGAAGCTCGCGCCCTCGTTCGCGTCGCTGAAGATGCCGACGGCGGACTCGAAGGCGAGGGTCGCGAGGATGAAGCCTTGCAGCATCGCTGGTGCAGAGAGCAGCTTGCCAGGAAGAGGTGGGAGGCCGAGGGTGATGGAGGAGCGGGAGAGAAAGACGGTGGACTGGTAGACGAGCTGCGCATGGAGTTTGAATAGCGGAGCGCAACATCGTGAGTGCGAGAGAGGCTACATACCTGCCAGAGAGGGTAATAGTCGCGGATGGACTCGACGATCTTTCTCATGAGCCAGTGCTTGTCGGCCGTGGGGACGGGATATACTAAGGTCGGTGCGATACCCTGGTTGATTGTGTACTCGAACTGTGCTCGACATTAGTGTCGCTCGAGGGTGCATTGGAGACATTATGATGGAATGGTCAACTGACTAAGTAAACACAAACTGAAACATCATCAGCATCGGAGGAGACGAGAAGGGAGGCTGAAATACGTACACAATGGTAGCATATACTTCATCAACATGGGCTTCGCAAGCTTCCACTTGTCCTCGATAGTCAGCGCGATAGGGGCGGTCACTGTCGCCTCTGATTCGGTGACTACAATCGAGTCGGGTTCGTCCTCTTCGTTGGGCAGTTGCGTGTAGGAGACCGAGAGAGTGGACTCATCCTCGTACGTCGCCCCCGGAGAGAACTGGTCGGGGCGGGGGAGAATGAAGTAATACGCTATCGGAATGATGAATGGAAGGAACTAGGTCCGATAGCTATCAATGGATGCCCTGTTCCCCGACAAGCACGAGCACATACCGAAGAGAGACCAACACCAAGTCGAACACCAAGCCCCCGAAGCTCCCACCAGAGGGCTGCACCCGCGAGTCCTGCTCCGCCAGTGCCGGATGCGAAGTAACTGCGGCAGAGATGGACATGGTGAGTCGCGATCGCTCGCCAGGCGCAAGCCAGCTTACCCTACACTATGGCCGGCTATCTTAGGAGGGTGGTAGCGTGTTGATAGCTGGAGGAATGTCAGCTCGCCGAGACCTGTAGATTCCGTTGAATATTATTGTAAATTGGATTAAGACGTCCCCAAACGTGCATAGCAAGGGAGGGTTCGCAGACATGGAAGGGGGTCCGAGGGGGGCTTGCGTCAAGGACGCATGGAAACGATGGAAGAGAAACAAGGATAGTTTGCTTGTTGAAGCGGAGGGGCAGAGGGATGAGATGCATAGAAGCTCACCAGACGAGAAGGATGCAAAGCAAATACCAAGTAATCTCATGTAGAACGTATCGAATAATGCGACAACCTGGTACAAATAATCATGGATTGGTTAGAAGCCACACAATAGGAAGAATGCACGCACCAGCATGCCACCGACGCTGATTGCTGTGCATCCAATAATGCGCCTTGCGTAACGTATCCGTCCTTTGAGCAGATATGGCCACCCCAGCTTCGCCACAAGAGCAGGAAATATGTTGCAAAACGCGATGATGCCCTTGGGCGTAGATGGTGGAACGAGGTCAAGGGCGGCGGAGAGAATGATCACGTAGAGCACTGTTTCGAGGTGTTCGCTGACGGTTCACGGGATCAATTGGGCAGGAAGGCTCACCATTGTTGATGAGACCGAACAGGAAGAAGGATACCCCAAGTTTAATACGCAGCTTGCGGTATTCTGAGCAGCCGAATCAAGTCAGCCGGATGCGAAGCAGGGAGGAGATTGAGACTTTACAGCCTCCCGACAGACACGGTCCTGGTGACCCAGGCGAATGCACCCGTTCATCCACACCCCCTACGGTCAATGGAAATCTCCACAATACGTACCAGACTTGAAAGTATGTCCAGAGGTCTCGAAGTCTTGAGATAACAATGCCTCGCCGTCGCCGTCGTCTCCGCTCCCTCGTTCTCCTCGGCTCATTGCGGTGAGAGGTATAGCCAGTATTGTTCCTGCTAAGTCACAGCCAGCGTGATAGTAAAGTATGAGGAGATTGGGATATGAAGCCCTCCAGCTGCGAACAAGGAAGAGATTCGAGAAGCCAAGCTCCGACTCCAGGTCGAGGTCGGTGCACAGCGCGCGGCCCGGGGTGAGCGGGGTCCTCTCCACGTGTGGTGGCTATGACCTCCTTATTTGTGTCCCGGGCTCGGCTTCTTGACCGGCATCTCGCTCAGCCCGGGCTTTGCAGAACATGATATTCGCCTCCTTCCCAAATACCATGGCTTTACTCCTCCCTCCCTGACCACATCCAAGACGTTCGCTTTACAACGCTTCGGAGGCGCAGGATACTTATCTCGGTCGAGATTGGGGCTTCTGACGGGACCACGGTAAGCACATGCCATACCCATAGTTTGAGATCAAGCGTGAGCTCATTCTAAACTGAGAGCGTCCCAGTCATCGGTACACATGGCTAACAGACGGCTCAAGAGTGTCCTCAGCGGACTCATCCCTCCACCGCAGACATTCGGTGTTCTGAAGCTCGGAGGCATCTCCCATGACATCCTCGCAGCGGCGGACCCAACTCGTCTTCCCCACAGCGAAGGCGTCTTGCTCGACACCTCCGACCCGTTCAACCTCGACAATCTGCACTTCATCCTGCAGAAGTACCTGCTCGGGCAGGACATCTTCCTCCTTTCCCAACCAGGTCCATATGCGCGACGTCTGGCATTGACATTCTGTCGGTGAGTACTCCCCTTCCAGGCTTGAGGACGGGTTCAGGCGATTGTGTCAGTATGGGTGCTGTAGTGGTGGGTTATTTTCACGGAGGAGGGGCTTGCGAAGGATTTCGTGGCGGGAGGATTCTTCGTTCACAATTCCTCACGCAATGTCGTGTTTACTTTGACGATCCAACTGTCAAGACGGGTGTGCTGGGGATATCCTGTTCTCTGCTGCGAATCACGATTCTGTCTTCAGCTCGCTTTGTGACGGTTTGTGCAGAAGGAATCCGCTGCACGGAGTCCCTTCCCTCGTATCGCCTCCAGCATGATTATACGAGGGACGGTCCTAGTCTCTTGACCGGCCGTTTAGAATGCCGATGGGTTCTAAAACGTCTGGCGAATTTCGCGGAACCTGGTTGGGGATACCTTGGCCCGAGCAATTTAATCTTTTTGCTTCCGCTCGTGACGCGACGATGTCTTTCTTGAAAGACAATCGCTTCATCGTGGTATGGGGCAATATTCAATCAACAGTGGGAAGAAAAAAGCTGGGGAGACAAGCGCGAGTCAGCTGGACGCGCAATCTGACCAATGCCCTTGATGGTAAATGGATGTGTTTGCGTCGCGATCACGAGTGGACTAACGTGTAAGTAACTGAAAGGAAGCCTCTCAGCCACCTATACGAAACTCGCCAGTCCTTTCCAACCTTTTGGTTCCCTCTCTTTTTCCTTACCCGGGCGCGCTCCAGGACGGCTGGTGGCGAGACTCCATTCTGTCCACTCAAGAAAAGGCGATGGTGGGCGACGTTTTCCCTTCATTCCGTTCGGGAAAGTCAACATCCCCAGTCGTTTCCGCCATCCCGGGAGGGAAAGTCAATCTCTTCCATGATTTTCATTTTCCATCTGTCTTCTCAAGGGAAACCTTTGAAACGAGTCCGGAAAACGGAAGTAATGGACCGTCCTCAAAACGTGATTTCTGCCTCAAAGTCTTTTGGCGATGCCCATCTTGTCTGCTTGTTTTCCGTCGAATCGCCATATCTGACTGTCCCTGTTGCTTTGTCCAGTCTCATAAATTTAGAGTACGAGTGTGTTGCTCTCCACCGCGACATCGGAGAGACAGAACTGAAGCAGGGTCGGGAGATTCGGGCTGGCGGGAATCTTGTTTACGTAGATAGCGCTGCTGTGCGCGCTGTGAAGAATGGCCGGGTGCTCATCATAGAGGGAATAGAGAAGGCGGAGCGCGGTATCATGCCAGTGAGTTGAGTTCTCTCCAAGGGTGTCCCTACGCTTCTAACCTCACGGAATCTTCTTTCAGGTTCTCAACAACTTGCTAGAGAACAGAGAGATGTACACCCTTTAACTGTCGACGCTGTCTTCGATCTCGCTCATACTTCATGTGCAGGAACCTCGACGATGGCACGCACATCGTCCACCCCCACCGATACGCACTCTTAGACGCGACCGAGACGGAATCTACGACCTTCATCCCCGCGCACAAGAACTTCCGAGTTATTGCGATCGCTGCTCCTGTGCCTCCATACCCTGGCTACCCCCTTGATCCTCCGTTTCGTAGTCGGTTCCAAGCTCGGTTTGTCGACCCCATGGGTGCATTACTAGCTCTTCAGCCACGCCCCGATGGATCAACGTCGAACGCTGCCTTCAATTCCCCTCTATATATGAAACTGCGAGACATCATCACTTCGACGCAGATCGCCAGCGAATCCCGACACTCACTCGATGCTGTCGCTCGGTCTTCCCTTCCCGCCTTCCCGCAGACGGCCCTTGCGAAGGTCACTGCGCTCCTGTCTGTGTTCCCTCCACCTGAGACACTGTCTCCAGAGCACCTCGCACGTCTAGTTCTCTCCATCCACCCCGCCTTGATCCACAGCCCCTTCATCGCTTGGGCCATGCTCTCGCGTCAGTTTGAGGACGCTGGCATAGGCGAGCTCGGGAGCCCGAACCTCACCGGGATCGAGAACGACGTGGGACTTCTCGGATACCGCCTGGCCCGCATCTCGCGTATTGATGACCGCATCGCGCGCCTCCATTTCGACCACCCCTCTGGTCTGAAAGATGTCACCGTCACCGTGGCTGCGGGCCCGCAGGAGTACCTCGCGTTTCCGTTCGCGAACCCGGAGTTCCTAGAGTTCATCCCGAGCGCGCGCTTCGTAGGCCTACTCACCACTCTGCTGCAGGTGCACGCGCTCGGGTGGGACATCTCGTACGCGCCGCCTGCGCTCCTGTCTACCGCATCGTGTTCCACAACGACGCTCGTCAGGACGTTCGCGGCAGTACTGGGGTACGAGCTGGACGACGTACATATGTACAAAGAGCTTGGGGGCCGAGAGCTGCTGATGCGGAGGAAGATCGAGGACGGTGGCGCCACGACCTGGGAGCCCGCTCCTCTCGTAGAGGGGGCATGGGAAGGTCGACTGGTGCACCTTGCTGGGCTGGATGTGATCGGATCCACTGCGGGGTCGCTCGCGCGGCTCACGCAGGACCGCGAAGTCGAGCTTTGGGAAAAGAAACGCATCGTTCGACGCATCCTAGATGACGAGGTCGGCCCCTGTGTCGCTTAGGTTGCGGCGAAACTAAACGCTTGTTGTGCAGGAGCCCTCGCCCGACCTCTCCATCGCCCACCGCGCCTTCCGCATTATCAGCACCACGTCCAAGTCGCTCCCGCTCAAAGACTGGCTCTCCGACGAGCACGCGAACATGTTCTTCACTGTCGCCGCGCAGCCAATGTCGCACGCCGAGGAGGAGCATCTTTTGCTTCAGACGGGCTGTCCCGCACCCGTCGTTAAAGCCCTTCTCCACTTTGCGGACAGGTACCGCACGAGCATGACGGCAGACGCGGTTCAGAAGAATAGGAAGCTCGGGACGCGCTCGCTCTTGCGCATCGCCCGGCGCGCCGCGCAGTTTCCCGCTGCGGAGCCGGACCTGCATGCGCTGCTCAGCCGCGCGGTGCTTGCGGAGTTCCTCCCGGCGACGGAAGCGATGAACCTGCTCAACATCTGCGAGGAGACTGGCATCACGAAGCGCACGCCTGCGGTGAGTCGCTTTCCTGCTCTCGCCGTGTGTCGCCCGGTGCGCATGCGCAGCCGGCGGCGATCTCGGAGGAATGTTTGGATGCGGAATGCTGAACGTTTGTGTATGCGTATGTTTGCGGATATGTTCCTTGTGCCGAACAGTTCAACCCACCGCCCAAGGTTCGCGACGGCGGGGTGTGGTTCCCGCCATCGAGCGGTCCGCAAGGCGGGAGTGCCGGCGCGACGTTTATTCCGTTCTTCGACCGGAGCCAGGACCCGGATGGGGTCTCGCATATTCCGCATATGGACCACTTTTACGACAATAGTCTGCAGACGGGTTTGATGCGCGATTTGGCGATCGATTTGGAGGTGTTGGGCGAGCATCTCGTTTTGCTGGGCAACCAGGTGAGCTTTGTTTTGAAGGTGGTACGGTAAGTATGTCGATATTCAACAAAATATCAGGGAGTAGGCAAGAACAAGGTCATAGACCGGTGCGTTTCCTGTTCATCTCCAATTCAAGATTCTAGATGTTCAACCTCTGCCACCAGATTGTGCCAGGTGAGAGTCATGTTCGTCGTACATGTATTCACCTGCTCAGAGTGGATACAGCTCCTGGGACGTCCTAGAGAGTACATTCAGCTGCACAGAGATACCACCGTAAATCAGCTAATGTTCCAGACCGCTCTCGAGAACGGAATCATCAAGTACACCGACTCCCCGCTTCTCAGAGCCATTCAGATGGGACGGGTCATCGTAATAGACGAGGCAGACAAGGCCGCGGAGCACGTTGTTGCCATCTTCCGCAGCCTCGCGGGCCATGGCCAGCTCACGCTCGCGGACGGCCGTCGTGTACGCCAGATGAAGGAACGCGAAGGCGACATCGTCGTCCATCCCAACTTCCGCCTGATACTCCTCGCGAACCGCCCTGGGTACCGTATGTCGTTGCGATAACTTTTGATCCTTCAGTTCTTGGTACTGACGCCACTCCACCAGCTTTCCTTGGGAACCACTTCTTGCAGGTACTCGGTGACAACTTCTGCTGCCATGCGGTCACGAACCCGGATGTGGCGAGCGAGCGGAAGCTGCTCTCTCAGCTGGCTCCGCAACTCAGCGAAGACACGATTCTGCGGTTAGTGGCTGCCTTCCACGATCTTCGGCGCGCATACGAAGCCGGGACCCTCACATACCCCTATTCGTTACGAGGCAAGTTTTATCGAGATTTCTGTAAACGTTAAGGAGTCACGGTTAATTATGTGAACAGAGCTGCTGAACCTCGTACGGCACATGCAAGCATATCCAAACGACTCTCTAGAAGTCGCTTTGCGTAACGTCTTTGACTTTGATGTTTACAAGCCCGAGACAATTTCGAAGCTCGAGGATATATTGGATCATCATGGGTGCGTGCTGCTGCTTGTGATGGCCTGTGCCGTCTGTGACGTTGATATGTAGGCTCGCTGTCAAGAAGCTGGGGATCGACGCGGCGAGAGAGGCAACGAAGAAACAGATCTTCGACCTTAAGTTCGAGCCGAAGGGTGACACCAGCCTCGACACCCCAAAGTTTGGCAAAGAAGACCCCAACAACGAGGCGCACACCGGCGGAAACACATGGGCCGGAGGCGTAAGCATCGATCATTTTCTTTCTTCGAATGGTTGACGCAACGGCCCCTCAGACCGGAGGACGTGATACAGCCGGCCTTGGTGGTCGAGGCGGATATATGCGCTTGTTTAAAGGTCACGACATCAATCAGGTTGGTATTCATTCAACTCGCTTATTGAGAATGTCGAGTTCAAGCTGCCTTAGGTGTCGGACGCACTCAAGAATGATGTACCGGACCATGTGAAGGAAAGGGCGCGCGAGATGGCGCGACAGGAGCTAGCTCGGCGCCTTGAAGAGCTCAACATGAGTGCTGGAGAGGCAAAGCTGTATGGGTCCCTGCTGGCTGCCGTTGAGGGCCACGTTGCGCAGCTGCACGACCTGCTCGAGAGTCAGTGGGCATCCTATGCCAGTGTCATGTTATGCTGATGCTTGGGACAGATTTGGCTGCGCGTGAAGAGGAACGAGTGTGGGTTAAGCGGCAAACCGACGGCGAGCTCGATGACAGCCGTCTCACGGAAGGGCTGACAGGCGAGGCGACAGTTTACAAGCGGCGCGGTATGGCGAAACCGGAGATGGGTCGCCCGCAGCTCAAGTATGCCGCAGGATCAGCCCCACCGCTTTTGCTGTGCTAACTGTTATGTGTTATGTATGTTACGTCAGGCCGAAGCGGATCCGCTTCCTGTTTGACGTCAGCGCCTCTATGTGAGTAGCGTTCATCATCATGGGCGAGGGCCAGCCGTGCTGACCATGAACTCTAGGTATCGCTTTCAAGCAGATGGACGCCTCAGGCGCAGCATGGAGACAGGTAGAGCCGTTATGTTACAAGCACTCTGGGAATGCACTAACTTTTTTGTAGCTGTCATGCTGATGGAAACCTTCGATCGACTTACTCGGAAGGAGAAGTATGTCTGGGACGTAAGTGGAAAAGTTGCCTCTTGCTTTAGCAGTTTGTGTTGATCCACCTCATCCATAGATATATGGCCACGTAAGACGACAGCTCGGTATTCCGTATGGCGTTTTCTTACATTCTCCTTCAGTCCGGGGATTCCCCAGAGGTAGCCTTAGTCGAAGCGAACCAACAACTAGAAATCAAGGAAAGGTGGAAAGTTGTCGACAAGATGGAGATGATCACCCAGTACACCTTTGCTGGAGATTTCACTCGTAGGTCAAACGGGTTCACCCTTGGGTTTCGTCTTCTTACAATTGTCATAGTGGAAGCAATTGACAAGTCCGTAACTGAAGTTGCCAAGTTCGACGGCGGTGCGTGTCTCGTTATGAAGCGCTGTGATTTCGAACTATAGCATGGGTACCACAGATGATTACTTCGTCATTGCCATCACCGATGCGAACTTCGCACGGTACAATATCACCGCAGAGGACCTCAGGCGCGTTATGGACCGGAACCCTAAGGTGCACACTGCGCTCATTTGCATCGGAGAAGGTGCTGAGGTGGCTTGGTAAGGACCTCCGCCATATGTGCATCCCATGGTTCGTTCATGACCTTCTGGCAGGATACCGAAGAGTCTACCTGGACGAGGCTATCGGGTGTCCAACACGGCGGACATCCCAGCAGTACTGCGGAGCATTCTGTCGACGATGGTTGACCGTTAACGATTCCACCTCACGAGAGTCCTCTGTTTTGCAATACACCGCTGTTACAATGTCAGGGATGCTTTTCACTGCGTGTCCAAGTCCGCAGGCTCGGGAAGCCTTCAGGCTCCCTCGTGGAGGTTTTGAGCAAGCCTTGATTCAAGCGTGATAAGTGGACATGCACACCAAATACAATCGAACGGTGCGCGACATTGCTAGGTTGTCGACTATTCGATGACACAACCTAACTTAGCAGTACAGTTAGAAACGATGCTGTGCACGC
This sequence comes from Ganoderma meredithae, assembly GCA_022814645.1. Taxonomy (NCBI): domain Eukaryota; kingdom Fungi; phylum Basidiomycota; class Agaricomycetes; order Polyporales; family Polyporaceae; genus Ganoderma; species Ganoderma meredithae. Next base: position 54,509 of record JAKLMY010000127.1, read on the forward strand.
CGCCTCCGGGGCTAGTCCGCAGCCCTCAGCGCGGCCCGCAGTGAGAGCTCGGAGTTGTTGATGAAATTGAATGTCATCGATACTCGCCTTCAATCACTTCGATGGGCTCTGCGCTGTCAGACTTACGGTCGCACGACGGCAAATCTGGTATACTGTGCACTGAGCGAGGTGTCATGTTGGTGCGGTGAAGTCCTCTCACGGAAAACTCGCAGTGCACGTCGAGGATGCGGGTGGCACTTATAAACCACCATGATCCATGGCAAACCTCATCACTTCGGCTCATCTTCTACTTCCAATTCCAAGTTCCTGCCGACCCGGTGTCGAGAGCATATTCAGTATCTTTCCGCTCCTTAGTCTTCGTTCTTCGCTCTTTCCTCTCACCTGAAACCTATCGCCATGGCTCGTGTTTTTTCTACCGCCGGTTTGTTCGCCTACGTCGCCTTCGCGGCTTGCCTGCTCGCCAACGGCGGTGAGTGCGAAATGACGGGTCTGGAATAATAACATGCTCAAGCTTGCTCCCTACTAGCCCCTGCTCGCCGCCAGCTCGGCAACCTCGAGTGCAACATCGACCGCGCCGAGATCGTCTTCCACGTCGCCCAGTTCGCCGGCATCGTGAACACCCTGGGAAACAACACCCACCTCGTCGCCGCGTACGTCCCCATCCTCTCATCGGTGCCCCCGTCGGGACTAACCCCGCTTCACGCGAACTTCCATCAACAGGAACAAGACCGTCAAGCACGACGTCATGACCCTGCAGACGGGCGCACAGGGCGCGGGCCTCGCCATCAAGCAGATCGTCATCGCGCTCGTGAACGGGGAGAAGGCCGACCCGAACCTCCGCGACCAGGTCGGGGGCAACCTCACCGCCATCCAGGGCGCGCTTGCTGACCTCTCCTCGTGCGTATACGTTCCTTCCATGTTCGTGACCGTTGGAGAAAGAAGAGAAGGCTCACGAGTCACCCTGCGGGGGCTGGATTTGCAGGAAGGACAACAGCACGTTGGCGCTGCTGGACACGGCGAACACCGAGTTCGTCAACTCGGTGAACGCTGCGAACGGCGTCGTGAACAACTGCAAGTAGACCACAGGACTTGGAGGTGGTAGTCAGCGATTCGGATTCCGAAGAGCCTGGTGGACGGCGGGATTGGCTTGATGCAATCGTTTGCATGTCTGGCATATGCATCCTTCTTATATAATTTAACGCTGCTACGTATAACGAAGCAATGATAACCACCTGCGGTGGTTTTATCACATACGTCAGCCCCGCGAAGACCCTTGCCAGATGATCGCAGTCGAGGTCGCGAGCTGAAACGTCTGTTCAACAGTCGACTTGACACCCGTGCTGAACAGTCGATCGTCGCAGTCACTCTCATACAATCAGACAGAACGCTTGCTTGAGACAACAAAAACCCTGGGTATTGGCGAACCAGCGTGGCCACGGGAGTCATCAGCACCACGAATGCGAGGAAGACGGCAGCTACGAGCGACGCGTACAAATACACACATCTGAGACCCAAGCCTTGCACGCAGCTTCAAACTGCGGAGGGCGAAAACGAAGAATCGAAGCGTTGGAGGTGACAGGGGAGTGACAGGGGGAGAAGGATACGCGATGACGTGAGGCTAAATACAGCCCCCCCCAAACCGTAGGGCAGCGGACGGCAGAGCCACAGACCCCGCCTGCAAGTCGGCGCCTACTGGCAGGCCGAGAGAGCGTCGGAGAGCGCCATGGAGGCAATCTGCTCCAAGGCGTTCTCGATGCCCGCGCCGATGCCGGAGCTGGTCCTAGAAAGAGAATGACCATCGCCAAACAGTCAGCGTCGCAGTCTACATGTTGAAGTGCTTTGGAGAGCAACGAAAGGCGAAAAGCGACGTACGAGTTGGTGAGGCTGCTGAGCGCGGTCTCCACCGCGGCCATGTTGGTCTGGACGAGGGAGAGCGCGTCCGACGCCGTGGTGCCGGCGGCCGAGCCGAGGGAGTTCACCGCGCTCTCCGCGCTGGAGACCGCGCCGAGGACAGTCTGGAGGACGGTGCTCAGGGCCGCGTTGCTGTATGCGGAATAAGCAAGGAGAGCACGCGTTTATGTCCATGAGCAGGGTGGGTATCGGCAGGACTTGGTCAGAAACGTGACAACAGACAATAGATGTGAATGGGACGGGGGCTTACTCGGTGACCTGCCCTTCGATGGTGGTGAGGATCCCGTTGAGGGTCGAAAGGCCCAAAGACACTCCCGTGCGGGCGAGGTCGCACCCGATGCTGCCGAGGTCGCGGGACGCGACTTCGGGGGTGGGAGCTAAGTAAGTACCGACGCCAGATCAGCACCGCGGGCGTAAGGACCGGGGGAGATACAGATAGAGTAACATACCCGCGTAGATCTGGGAGCTCACGAAGAGCGAGAGGAAGGCGAAGAAGAAAACGACAGCGCGGGAAAGCATCTTGGCACGATGAGGTTCGAATTGAATCAATGAATTAATAGGGAGTGTGCTGGAGGACGGTGCGGTCAGACTTGGCGACACGGGAACGAGGAATGTGGGAGTCGGACCTGCGCTGCAAGGACGGGTATGTAGGACACGGAAAAGACAGTAGCGGTAGGTACAGGCAGAAAAGCTGGCTGGATTGGGTGGGGGGGACGGGAAACGGGACGGGGACAGAGTTTAAATTGCGTAATCCCACCAGTGCTCCTCGATATTTATCGCGTCATGGACAGCGAGGGCCCCCGGCGGTATAGTGCACGACTTGGCGAAGCTCACCATGGGGACATTTACCGGAGGGCTAATCAGACGAGCATCGCGAGGACCGCAGCCGGGAGCCCTTCTATCCGAGCTGCGACTGAGTAGTAAGTGAGTCCGAGGGGCACTAGTGCTGATAGGAGTGGACCCTCATGCAGGAGCGCGTGCTGGGGAGGGGTTTGTGATGATCGATTTGGGTTCCGCAACTGTTACGCTTGTATCATGGTTGGTTCTGCAGAGCGGGGGAGTTGAGGTGGAGCGGCTGGAGGGAGGGGGGATTGGCCCGTGGAACGCAGTATAGCAGACACCGTTAGACCCTCAGAGCCGTGAAATGCCTGTAAGGAAGAGAGTCCGGCTAGAACCTAGAGCCCTGGGCGAAGCACGGAGAGTGCCATGGTGATGACGCAGAGAAGGTAGCGACGGACTGATATGGAACGCAAGAAGCTCCAGGGCTTGTCGACTGCACTTCATTTGAACACACGAGACCATGCAGATGCTGGAGGGCGGGTATGTTTCAAGGGCGTGAGAGGGTGCGTCCGTGTCATGGGTATTTTAGTGTCGTGGTGCCAGACAGCCGTGTCGGCCGTTGGCCTTGGACCGGGCACGATATCAGTTCGACGTCTGTGGACGGAGGTTGTGGGGCGTACGAATGTCAGATAGATTCATCTGGAGAAGGGATCCCAGCCGACATGACCGAGGATTGCAGAACACAACACGTTACTGCAGGCAACAAGCATTCAGGCAAATCGTCAGGATCTGCACAACTTGGACGAGTGCGAGTCGGAGGATGGTAAGCGCCGTGGTGGGCGAGCACAGCCTTTGCCTGCGTTGCGCAGCACACAGCGGGTCCGTCTCTTCCCGCCCTCACCGGCACAACTGCACGGCCCCAATCCCTATTCTATACCGCTGCCCTTTTACCTGCGCAAGGAGGGAGGCCTTGACGTTTTCGCACTGATAACGCCGCGGACTTGCTTCGAGCATGGCTCGAAAAAGCCACGTTTTGGTGTGTACCGACAGTCGAGACCAGGCAAAACACTTCGTCGACAATGTGAAGGCGGCTTCCGGGTGAGTTTCACTCAGATATAGACTTAATGTCTGATCAACATAAACTGGGCAGGCACAGCTACGCCGCGTATATGTCCCAATGTACATGCAAACAGTCAACTGCTCCGTACCCAAAGACTGCAGTCTTCATGTCGTGAACAATGACAACGACATACTTCCATCAATCCTCGAAGCGACCACCGACTTCTCTCTGGTGCCTTGTCGTCCCCGAGTCCTCCGCCATATACCCGACTTCGGTCGCGGGTACCCTCCATGCTGCAGTGCTCGGGTATGTACTTGAATACTATCTGCATTACGACATCGGCGTGCGTCGAGTAGAATTGCGGCGTCATAACTCCGTCGTGGTCTGCCTTCCCGACGGTTACCGCGACGAGCCGTCATCTGCCAAATTCGCAGGGTGAAGATCCCGTTTGGGTGGGGCTGCCTGCATGCCGTTGCCGCCTCGCGTAGGAACGAGTCCACGGTGCGTCCACTTTGACTGGACACAAGGTTCAGGGCTGTGTACTGACAAGGATCACGTTCTATGTACCAAGCCTCCCACGCGTCCGAGCATTGGCGAGATGCAGTCAAGAAGGTACATCGACTCTGCCCATGCATACCGAACAACCCGGGCATCTTCCAGCACATCGCTGGATAAAAGGCAGGGCGGCGGCGCCAGACAAGATCCCCATCCCCCTCCTCCACTCGCTTCTTCATTCGCTCCAGCCCGGTGCTGATTCACTCGCCTTCGTCGCTGCTGTGCATCCAAGCTTCTTCTTCATCGCTACATTCCTCGCCAAAGCCTCCTTCCTCTTTAACGCCTAGCAAACATGATGTCCCGCGTCGTCGTCTTCTTCTTCGCCGTCTTCGCTTTCGCGGGCTCTCTCGTCTCCGCTGGTGAGTGCAGACCTCCAAGTACCGTATGCCTTAACGCATCGCTGATCCCATCTCTCCCTTCCTCCCTCCCTCGTTTTCGACGCGTAGCCCCCGTCGCTGAGATCGCCGCCCGCCAGATCGGCGACATCCAGTGCAACGTCGACCGCCTCAGCATCGTCGGCGACCTCGCGGGCCTGCAGAAGACCCTTAAGACGCTCTCCACCCAGACCGCCGAGTAAGTCTTGCTCCCTCCGCTTCTGACGAACAGCATGATTGACCACATCAACACCGGTACCGGCCAGTGACGCGACGGCGTCCGCGGGTGTCCAGAGCGTGACGAGCAGCATCAACGGCGCACAGAGCGCTATCGGGACCATCGCCAAGGCTCTGTTCACCGGCCAGACCGCGCCCGCGGACGCGCGCGACCAGGTCAAGAGCAACCTCCTCGCCGCGCAGAGCACGCTCGCGGGCATCACTTCGTGCGTACCTCTTCTTCAGCTGTGCGTTGAGGGTGACGGTCTGGACTCCGAGCTGATCGGCGCGTTGTGTTATACGATAGGACCGACGCGGATGTGACGGCCAACCTGCAGAAGGCGACGACGCAGCTGCAGAAGGCGGAGACCGCGGGCGAGGGCGTCGTCGCCAACTGCTGAGCACTGAGCACTGAGCATCTGCCGAGGTGCACTCTGGGACTTTTGCGGACTATTTTGATGAAGCTTTAGGACTTTGATGCACATGATGGATGTATGCACGATGTTTGGTAATCCACTGGCACTTGCAGGGGAGCGCGGACGCGGTGGCGTGGACTGGTGTGGTACTGGAGTGCTCAAGCAAGAGATGAACGCTTCCAGCCGGCTTCAAATGCATGATCATCCTCAGATCTAATGATTTTGTCGGAGAGAAAAAGGTGTCGGCCTTGCCGGGGGTGGCCTCAGCGATCTGAACCTCTGCCATCGAGCGAAACCAGGTGATTGGGAGTTTGCAATACTTGTCCATGGCGTCATAGAGGCCTGAGAGACCTTGTAACTTAGTCCAGCCACCCAATCGAGTTGGTAGACTTAGTCATTCGGCGGTCACCGGGCCGCACTGGGAAACAAACATCGGCTGAACGCTGAACAAGTCCTTCAGCGCTGCGGCAGTCATCGTCGCTGGTACCGGTCATCATCAAGCATCGTCGTCAGACTCATCCTATACTGACCATACCGACCATGACCTTACTTCCACTGACACTCACGCATTCCACGTATAAACGTCGCTTCCATTTCTACATCTCTAGGAAATCTGGGTCGCCCTCAATGCGGCCATTGCAGTGGATTCAGTACTACTCAGGTTCGACACCACCCCCTGATATCTGCAAGGGTTCTCTCTGCCTTTTGCCCGCAAGTTGCAACTGGGAGAACCCTCGTCTCCCATCAAGCATGTCTCGTGCGTCCACCTGTCTTACTTGCCTTGCGCTTTTCAGCGGGCGACTGTAGTGAACCTTGTCCCAACTCCAACTTGCCATCCTGGCAATCCGTCTGGGCTCGAGGAGGCCTTTCATCTTTTCGGAGTTGAGAGATCGTAGTCATGTGCATGTGGTCAGCATTAACGAGCTTTGAAATCTGAGCTTCGAGGTTGGTTGCAAGGAATGTCAATTGTTTGGCCTGTGCGACAGGCGCTTATATATCACTCGGGGTTGGAGGATTTTGGTTTCGCACAACTCTTTCTGCTTCGACTATATGCCCCCCCCCCTCCCCGTCCCCTACGTACTGTACCCTCGCACTACTACGACTAATTCTATTCTGAAGTAACAGACTCAAGGCTTAGCTGTTGCTCACGCGCCTCTCATTCTTCATCCATGATCTTTCTACGTCAAGCTCAAGTTCCGGTGAGTGCTCAATTTTTGGTTCTAAGATGGGACAAAAATCAACACGGGCAGGACTCTCGATTCTTATGGCACTGAAAATCCCAAGCTGAGACTGCCATTTGGTTTCGCACTGGAGTCAAATCTAAAATCGCTCATGGTTTTGTTGACAACCATCGGTGCCGTAGTCGGATCAGTTTTAATAAGATTGGGACTCTGGCCGCATCCTCTAGGCCTCCATAACCTTGGAATGCATCGTGTATATGGCCATTGCATAGCATGGGTACAGCCGGGTACGTTCTTACGGGGGTTCTCTTGCAACATCGAGTTCGAAAGCCGGCCTTTTGTATCCCCGTTGTGGCGCAATGGCTACACAAACGAAGATGGGTGGCAACTGTTCCTAACGACATGGCTGAGTCAGTACGCAGTCACGAAATACTCTTGTAATCGGGACTGTGCCTTGTCTCTTCGACAGCGTCATGGTTTCAATGTTGATCCAGAACCTGAATATCAAAGGTGCCACATGATTAAACAGCATCCAACTTATAATGGTCTATTTCCTGGCTTCATTCGAGAATATTGAAAACGATCATATATTGGTCTGCGATAGGGTTTCAAAGGGTGTTTATTTTACAAGGTCCCGTCCGTAATGTTCTCAGCGGTTTTCGTGCATGCGCTTGTTAGTAGGCACAACCCCGTTAGCGTTCTAGAGATGATCCCACCCACTTAACGCTTCGCAATGCACTCGCTCGTGCACGGTTCTTGCGGGGCCATACTTGCGTCTGGACCAGCTTGAATTGGCAGACCCAGAAAGGCCTGGTTCTGAGGGGTTGCCCGGGCCGCACTCCTCTCCGAGCCAATGCCACTCAACCCTAAATGGGGGCCAGATTCATTCATTTAAAGAGGGCCCTACCTCATCAGGTTGAAGAGAACGTAGCCTGAAACACATTTCGGCTCGCGGAGGGCGGCGCCGCCACTGGTACTTAGGTACTAATCCCTGTCGCTGGTCAAGCGAGCTTGCCATTGTCGTTTTGCATGCCTTTACGTATGATGGACCATCGCCTGGCCAGCGGTGATGGGTACGCGTTGCAGATGGTATGTGCTCCTTAGAGACTCGGTGACGGGCTCCTCCTACTCACCTTCATCGTTTTCAGGAGCCTCTTGTGCAGCGATATACCTCGCAGTCGAAGTTCTCACTCACGATGATTCGCTATGCAACTCTGAAACTAGTCGCTATTATTCGACTGATGCAGAAGAACAGCCCGCTGCCAACGGCTAATTATCAACTTACCGCGGAAGGTCATCATGTCGTCCCTTACTGATACCCATGGCAACCTATTCCGGTCCCGGCGCGGAGTATCGATGAGGGATGTACTCAAGCCAGTGTTTGACGCTGAAAAGTCTTGCCTTGTTTCCCGCTTGGTGATCAAAGGAGCGAGTAGGTCGGGCGGCGGGGTGTGTGGGCGACTGTTTGTATGTGTTTGGCACGGTAGGCTCACATTTGGTCTCGACCGACAGTTTCTATCAAAGGCATCTTGCAATCAAGCCTCGCGCAAATGTTCTCTTGGTCTTGCTTTATTGCGCCCTCCCGCCCTCTCGAGACAATCCCCCCGCAAATCCCAAGTCATGCTCTCTGATTGGTATAAAACCTTCGGCACCTCGGAGTCGACACTCCAACTTCCCTCCGCCTCCACTGCACCACTTTCCCGTCTCTCTTCGCCCATCCCGCTCCTGCTACTGTCACGTCGCCTCCAGGATGGCCAAATGCAAGTACATTACCCCAAAGCACCGTGCATACGCTGCAGCCGGCAGAGTTAACAAGCTCGCGCTGCCCCGCGCCCTGTTCATGGCTGCCAAGTATCGTGCGCGGATGCCCGTACCAACTCTCCCTCCAGCATGGATCTGCACGCCGATGAAGGAAGACGCGCTTTCCTTCCACCCCCCGGGGGGGTCGCCATATCCCATGCTTGCCGCTAAGCCTCTCGTGCCAACCGAGCGATGGCGGTCCCTCTACTCCTTTAGTCTCGAGCGGCCACCAATACCTGACATCGATCCGGAACGCATCGCCTACACGCAGCCTGAGTACAAGGGGCTCCGTCCGGCGCACATCCGGGACGCGTGGGTGTTCATGAACTACAGGTGCGCTCGTCTTCTCTCCCATGCCCCCGTCCCCACGCAGCGCCTCACTCGACTCGCCGCGCAGGCCGCTGGGGCTCTACGACCGCATCTTCGTCGACCCGCCCAAGACGTGCCTCCCGAACTGGTACAACGTCATCATCAAGGACCTCGGGCTCGCGTCGTGCCCCACGCACGTCTTCGGGGTATACAGCTTCGCCCCCGCCGCGACGCTCGGCGACCCTGTGCAGCGTCAGGCGCGCCGCAAGCTCCGGTTCCGGCGCGTCGTCGCGCTCTTCCCCACGCACGCCGCGATCTGGGCCGCGCACTGCGCGCACCTCCCCGCGATCGCCCCGGCGCCACGCGACCTACCCGTAGAGCTTCTCTCGCCCGCGACCGTCGCGCGCCCGACGCGCTCGACGATCCGCATGCCCGTCGTGCCCGTGCCCGTGCCGTACCCGCCGCGGTTCTTCGCGCTCGTGATGTTCGTGACGACGTACTCGACGGGGCTTTTCATCGGGCATCTCCTGCCGTGCGAGCACATCCACTACATCCTCCCGGAGGGCACCGTTGAGGGCGATGTGAACTATTCGAAGCTCGTGGGCGACCTGGCGCACCATTACGGGATGCGGGAGCTGGGCTGCCTGGCGCGGGGCATGTATGGGACGTACCAGAACATGTGCGTGCTCGGGATGGTCGATGACCGGATATGGGACGCTCTCCATCTGGCGTGGAAGATCTTGCTGAAGGCGATGGAGACCGTTGACGAGCGGGGCCGTCAAGAGGCTCAGTCCTAGAGTGTCGGTGGCAATGATAAAGTGAGCAACCCAATGAGATACAATTGTGATATTCGCAATTTACGTCTATGTTGCGCAGACTTCCACTTCCCCATCTACCTTAATCTGTTGCGTAGTAATCTCCAGACAACAATGTAGCGTTAGCTGAAACAGACAATGCGTCCCACAACACTATATACTTAGCTTTTTCTCGCCCACGGCTACACGCAATCGTTTGCATCCAGCATTCACCTCGAATGCGTGAATAAGCAGAGAATAAGCAGAGATGATAACAAAAATCATTAAAGGTCGTAAAGTCGTGACGTGAAAGCAGTCGACAAAGCCGACCTCAAGTGGCAGAAGCACATTCGGATTACACAACGCTAGCATGCCACATCAAAGGAAGCCCGAGGGTCAGTGCAATACAGCAAAACAGCAACGAAGATCTTACTTGGCATCATGGTACAAACAAGCCTCCCCCCTCCTACTTTCACCACCATGGTATCGTATGTATGCAGTAATATCGGTCCGTGCAAGAATCCGAACCCGAAGCAGGTATCAAGCAATGACAGCGCCCTCGACGCTCATTAAAATTCCGAACCCAAGCATCCAGCCACCCACAGCACCACGCAAATCGTCGTCCCACAGGTCACGCTCACCATCTCATGGCCCACACCTCACGCCTTCTCCTGGTCGAAGAACGCCACGAGCTCCCCGACGGGCACCTTCTTCTTCCCCACGAGCGTCTTGGGCGGCGGCGGCCCCGCGCTCAGCTGCGCCTCGAGCTTCGCCTGCCGCCGCGCGACGAGCGGGTCCACGAACTTGCCCGACGTCGGCGTCTGAGGCGGGATCGGTGCGCCCGTGCCCGCGTCGGACAGCCCGAGCCCGAAGCGGTCCGTCGAACGCGAGCGCAGGCGGATGTTCAGCGGGGTAACGGGCGACGGCGCGGAGATCGCCTGCGAGGACAGAGGCGCGTACATCGACTGTGGGCGCGCGCGCCGGCCACCCGGCTTGGCGCCGCCCTGTGGGGACGACGCAGGCGAGGGCGCGTTAGAGTTCGAGCTGGAGTGTGAGTGCGAGTGCGAGGGCGGGGCGAGCGTGCCGCTGACGCGGCGCCCGGAAGACTTGCCGATCGTCTCGTCGCCGAACTCGTCGGACTCGTCTGCGCTCGCGCCGCTCTCGTCGAGCGCGGAGGACGTGGACACGGGGGACGTGGAGAAGAACGCGGCGCCCAGATCGCGCGTGTGCGGGGTGCCGGGGAGGACGGGAGGGCCGTCCTCGCGGTCGCTGCGCTCGCGCTGCATGATCTGTGTGCCGAGCGCGACGGTGTAGCGTTTGCGGGGGGTCGGGCTTGCACTGGACGGGCGGAACGCGGGCGGGTTCGGCGGGGGGAGGGTGCTGGGGCTCGCGCCGTCTTCCGCCCGTTTGCCATTGGGAAGCCCGGATGGGGAGACGCTTGCTGAGAACGTGTCGCCCTCCTGTGAAGGCAAGCCAGCAATGGACATGTGGCGTGACCTTGTCGCAGAGGTGAGAGATGCTGGAGGGGAGTTTGTTGGTGAGAACATGGACGACTCAGGCGGAGATGCGTAGTCTCCAGTCGGATAAGGCAGGCGGGTGCGCGAGGAGCGGTTGGAGGGGACTGGAGTGGTGGTATTCGGGCTGGTCGTCCCTGCTGCCCTCGGAGGAGTAGCGCGAGGCGGACTGGTGAGGTTCCTGGAAATCGACTGGACAGCAATTGACGAGCTAGTGGAGGGCGCCCTACCAACTGTCACTGGGCTCCGCGACGGCCCCGAGATGAGGTTTCCTGGTGCAGTGACCATCTTCGCCATCTCGCGGCCCAGCTCTCCAATGCGTCCCTGAAGTTCCGCCATTTCCTCCCTAACCTCGCTAAGAGCATTCTCCCCGACGCCGACATCGTCCTTCTCGCGTTCTTTTTCGACAAGCCAACGCTCGACATCATCCATGCGCTCTTCAAGTGCGCGAACGTGGCTCACAGTCCATTTCTCGAGTTTCTCAAATCGCCTGGTGATCGTGAGAAGGGTGCCGGGAACATCGAGTGCACCTTGCGCGTTGAATTGCGCATATAGCGGTTGCGGTGCCCGAGATGGAGACGCGCCCTCGGCCTCCGAGTCGGCGCCTCTCATGGGAGAGGCGGTAAGGCTGGGCGGCGTGCTGACGACTCCGCGGGGCATGGGGGACGGTGAGGACGATATAGCACGACCTGGAGATGCTGCAAGTCCAAGCTTCATGAAAGCGGGATCTTCAAACTTGCCCTCGGGAGTTGTCGGCCACTCTTTGCTCTTCTTACGCTCTTGTTTCTCGATCTTCTTCTTTTCTTTCTCGATCACCTTGTCGCGCTGTTTCGTCTCCTGGATGATTTGCTGTGCCGGAGTGAGAGGCTCCTTGGTGGGGGTGAGCTTCTGTTTGGCCGTGGACCACCAGCCGCCGTCCTTCTGAGAGGATGATGGGGAGGGGGGAGTCGCGGGCATGGTGTGGGCTCGAGAGGGCGGGGGGCGGAGGGACTCGCCGTTGTTACCCTGTTGCAGCATGGCCATGACGCGTTCTTCCACGGTCCGTCTCTCCCTCTCCTCGGCCTCTCTCGCAAGGATCCGCTCCGCCTCCCGTCTGCTACGCTCGCGCTCCCTCTCCGCCTCTGCCTCCAGTTCCTCGTCGGTTGGGAGTCCGGGCGATCGCGAACTCATGTTGCTCATGATGGATCCTACGCGCTGAGCGAAATTGGCTGCGAACTGGCCGACTGATGGCGAGGGAGATGCAGCGCGTTGGCCCCACTGTCGGCTGTCGTTTGATTCGTCGTCGGACGGACGTGCGAAGGGGCCTTCGCTAACTTCGCCAGTATGGGGATCGATTGCGAATCCGTTCCGCAAGGGCGACGGGGGTCTCCTGTTCCCAGACACTGGCTCCGGCTGGGGGAAAAGGCTATCAGCACGTCGAACACGTCAAAGCCTTCACGATTTCTGTGTATTCTCACCAGGTTGAGCGGGGACGGAGGCGGCGGGAGTGAGAGGCGCCGCTGCTGCTGGGGGCCAAGGCCCGGAGCGACGAGGTTGGTCGTGGACATGGACGCCGAGGTTCTGTGGGAAGGGAGGGCCATTGGTATAGCTGCCTCGGCGAGCACGAGGCTCAGCTCGCCGTCGCGGACGTTGAGGAAGAGATCGCTGGACAAGCGCGCGAGAGGCGAGAACACGGCAGAACCGGGCGGCTGTTCCTGTCTTCTCTCCAGACCACTCTCTCTCCCTGCCACGACCACGCCCCCCGCGACGCCCCGGCCATGACTGCACTCACGAGCACGATGAACAGCTCCTCACATAGCCTCGACCTGGTCTTCGCCTTCCTCGCCAAGTCCTACACCACCCTCGAGACCAACTTCTACAGAATCCCCGGCTCCGCTGTCGTCGCGCGCTATGTCAAGTCCTCGCACCAGAACGACCCCGGTCGTACCCTGCTCGAGGTCATCCTCATCATCTTTGCCATTCGTACTCTCCTGCAGTCGCGTACTCGTGGCGACCAGTCTGGCAAACACTTCATTCAATTCGACGAGAAGGTATGCGTCCCGTCCGAGTCTCCTATCTATTCTGCTTACGTCCAATAACTGTCCGCCTTCAGGAAATCGACGAGCTCGTCGAGGAGTGGGCCCCGGAGCCCCTTGCTCAACCGCTTTCTGATCAGGAGCAAGCCGACCTCGCTGCTGTTCCCGTCATCGTCGGCCCCACTGGTCCCAAGCCCAAGCTCGCGTCCGGAAAGACTGTGCTCAACTTGGCTAGCTACAACTTCACCGGGCTCGCTGGCAACGAAGAGATCAAGGCTGCTGCCGTGGATACTCTGAGGAAATATGGTCTGGGCAGCTGTGGTCCCCCTGGTTTCTACGGCTTCCAAGGTGGGCTTCCCGTCCAGTCCCTCCCCTCCTGTCACGCAAATCCACACTCGGGCGCAGTCCAGCGTTTGCGTTCCGCTTCCTGTCAAGCGGACGCATTTCAGTGATCAATTACTGCGGAGGCTTGGGACGCTGATGCTGCGATACTTACAGACGTGCATCTCCAATTCGAAAAGGATATCGCTGATTTCCTTGGGACCGAGTCGGCCATCCTGTACTCGCAGGCATTCTCGACCATCAGCTCCGTCATTCCAGCGTTCTGCAAGCGTGGGGACGTGATTGTCGCGGACCGCGGCGTGAATTTCGCTATCCAGAAGGGTCTCCAGATTTCGCGATGCACAGTACGGTGGTATGATCACAATGACATGGAGAGCCTGGCCTATGTTCTCGAGAGCGTCGACAAGGAGAGGCGAAAGCGCAAAGGTCCCCTTACTCGCCGGTTTATCGTCACTGAAGGCATCTTCGATCACGACGGTGCCATGTCTGATTTACCCAAGCTTGTAGGTGATTTTGTAAACCCTCTTACATCTTTTGCTCACGGCACACAGGTCGAGTTGAAGAAGAAATACAAGTACAGGCTGATCTTGGACGAGAGTCTGTCGTTCGGAAGCGTTGGCCGTACTGGTCGTGGTTTGACGGAGCTCTACAACGTACCAGTAGGTTTTGGCGCTCGCAGCGGTTGTGACCTGGGCTCACCATACGTGCTAGGCCTCTGAGATTGATATGCTCGTGGGTTCCGCATCGACTGGATTGTCGGCATGCGGCGGCTTCTGCGCAGGCTCCAACATTGTCGTCAATCACCAGGTACGAGTCCCGTTCATCGCCAATGATATTTTGATATTGACATTTTGTATCGCAGCGGATTAACGGCACCTCCTTTGTGTTTTCCGCCTCGATGCCCGCGCTACTGACCGTTGCTGGCTCTGAGGGTATCAACATCCTCCGGAACACGCCCTCAATCCTTACCACCCTCCAGGAGAATGTCCGTGCAGTCCGCGCCATCCTTGACCGCGTGGACTGCATTACCATCCCCTCGCACGCCGCTAGCCCTGTTATCCACCTGCAAATCCGCTGGCCAACGCTGCAGGTCCCGCTCATGGCGAGCGTCCCATCCAACAAGCCGTCGAACCCGCTGTCGGTGAAGCCCCGCGATCCTCCGCAGTTCAACATCGAGCTCGAGGAGCGACTGCTGCAGGAGGTCGTCGACGAGGCCCTCGCGCAGGGCGTGATGGTCACCCGCGCGAAGCGACTCCGTGGGCAGGAGCTGATCGAGGTCCGCCCGAGCGTGAAGCTGGCGATCACGGCTGCGCTGTCGCGCAAGGAGTGCGAGAAGGCCGCGGCGGTGGTCAAGGCGGCGTTCGTGAAGGTCATTGGGAAACGCAGGTAAAAGGTCACCGGTCACCGATCGGGATGGGGGGGGGGGGTGGTACGGTTGGATTTCTATCTATTACTTCACCATCTAGACTTAAGAGTATGGTTACGGTATGCGATGCGCACGCATGAGGTATGGTAGTACGTGTACTTATACCCGTCTAATCGTCGAGTTTGTCCCGGAAACGATGCGTGTTTGGGACACATGTTGTCAGGATGGTTAAATTCGGTCCTTGCGAGTATGTGTGGCTTGGTACTTGGTGGCAGCGGCGTGCCCCGTTACAAATGGCGACGACGGATCGCGTCCTCGAGCTCGACCGAAGTCCGGCGCGCGCTTCTCTCATCCGTTGTTCTGCTTCCGCTTCGTACCCCTGACTCAACTTGATTGCCTCGGGACGTCATCAGTCCGCTCGAATGCATAACAGTCCATGGCGAGAAACGACATAGCGGCTTGACTGCTGTCCCACTGGCATCTCCAAGTCTGCCCAGCCGTTCCTCCAGCTCGTATTCGTCTGCATAATGCCAGGTGCCAATTGCCTCAGTATTCGTCCCCCATCTGCATGGTACGTCCTTCCAGAGGTTCGCATTATTCTCATGTATCTAATCAGAGTATCAGTCTCGACACCCTGAACAACGACGTATTTCGCCTCATTACGGACTGGCTGCCCCAACGAAGAGGCGACAGTTCACCTTTGCGAAACCTTGCATCATCCTCCCGCACGCTTCGGGACTTTTGTCTACCAGTCCTCTTTGCTCGATGCCAGAAAGACGTCAGGAGAGTCGAGATGGGTGATCCACCAGAGGCCGTCTGCATTTATGCTCGGTACGTCCTGTCGTCATGCTGCTCATGCATGCAGTGTTGTTGAACCGGCGGTCGTTTCAAGGCACTTGACCCACCTGGGACCTCTGGAAAGGGAGCAAGAGGTAGAGGACTTCGAATATCGGCTCGATAGACTGCTCTCTCTTCAATCCGTGATGCTCAAGGACACATGCGGCCAGATACCGTGGGGTATCTGGAAATCTTGCGCTTTGCGACCCCGCATCACAAGTCTATCCTACAACGCTGGTCAGCATGACCTTCACATTCCCCCCTTCCCTTTGGACGAGGTGGAAGTCACCCCTATCGTTCTACAGACATTCTCGTATAAGACGACGATGTGGCAGAGTGCTTCAACGACACTACGTCTGTCAGGGACGTGACTGTCCTTCTCACACGGCCTCCCAGCATGCGACCCGTGTTTGCACTTGAACAGGAATGCCTCTCCGCTATCGTTCTGAGGATGCACAATACGGCTGTCTCACTGACGTTTTACCACTGGAGTCCACTCCCCTCCTCGCCATGGCTGGGCTCTCCTGGCCCCGCATGAAGAAGCTGAATCTTCATGGTCGCCTTCTTGATACCACCCAACTTACACACATTCGAAGCTTGCTGCTGTCGCTGCCCTCCCTCACACGCCTTTCCATCCTGGCTGCTCGATCATTCATGGTTGAAACGTCGCCACCTATCCCCGGCACTGCTTCGCTCTCACCTCAAGGAAGCTAACTATACACAATTCCCCTTCCGTTTGTCCCTCCCAGCAATACAGCCCGAACCCCGGAGCTCCAACTCTCGCAACTGCGTGTTTTGGAAATAGCCAATCCTGACCCTTCGGACGGCCTATTCTCAGTCCCCATGCCCATGCTCACACGCCTCGCACTGTGCGACTACCCGCGTCGCTACCACCAGCACGTAGTCCGCTCAATTGTCGAAGGGAATGGGATGAATCAACCTTGGTACAGTGCGCTTCCGACCGACCGCGGACTCCTGTCCATCCTCAGCCGCATGGAGCTGCCACTCCTGACGAGCCTCGAGATTGCCTACATGGCGGAGGCAAGGCGGCATAACTCGGAGCATGCGCTGCTCTCGCGCGTCGTGGACGCCTTCCCGCGCCTCCAACATCTCGAAATCCATCGGTATCGCACCAAGCGGCGCGAGCTGACGCGATTCGTACGTCCCCCTCCCTCGCACCGCAGCGCACACAGGCACCGTGGGTTAAACTTCCAAATTTGCTGACGACGAGCGCTGCGCCTGCAGACACCCATCGCCAAGATCCTCTCCCACGTGCGGTCGTTGCAGACCGTCCGACTGGGCCTCGACTGCTACAACGATCCCGGCGCGTATTGTCGGTTGAGCAGCCACCGCGATCGGTGGCTCGAGACGCTCCGGACAAAGGTCGGGCCCAAGATACTCGCGATCATGCAGGCCCGCTGCCCGTCCTTCGAGCACGTCGCGATCCTCTACCACGGCAGCCCGTCGTCGGTATGGATCGAGTTCCATCCGTCGCGCTGCGGCGCGGACTCGGAGCCGCGGGTCGTGGTGAGTTACGACGAGCAATACGTGTGAGTGTGCGACATGCTTTTCGTGCTCGAGGTCGAATAGCACCATGCTGACTCGTGGAACATTTCCATTTCTTGTTGTAGCAAGTCGGAGATGATTACTCGGATGGGAGGTCAGGATGTTGTGTTTTGAGCGTTCCCCCTCTGACGGCGAGCCTCCATGGCTGGAAGAGGTACACACTACTTGCGGCGCCAAGAGTTTACGGAACAAAACAAGAGTCTGTCTACCCTTCGATTTGCGTGCAACTTCCGTTCGGGAGTTGGGAGGTTGGGGAAATATTTGGGATTCTGGCTGTCCTCCTATGGTGAGTTTGCATTGCAGCACCGCCGGCTCCCATTACGATCTCTTATTGCTCTTGGCTGCTGGATCGGATATTGGCCCTTATTGTTGAGTCCTCTTCAATTTCTGACGCCACATTCCATTTACCAGCGACCCATTACAGTAGAGTATGCATAACGTCAGACTTGGCCGACTGCCGCGCGGCGCGACTCGGCCCCCCTGCCCTCAGCTCACACCGCGAACAGCGAGCTCGCGCTTGACCTGGACCCTCTCCCACTGCTTGCCGCCTCAGTGTACTATTTCCACCTCCGCCATGCTTTCTAGAGTGCTCTGGCAACATCCGCTCTCTGCTCTTCCCTTGGGATCTTGCCTCGTCTCACCACTGCCACTCTAGGTCTTCCAGGCGGCGAGATCCGAGGGCCTCGCACGGCCCCGACTGGTGGCACGCTCGTCTACGCTAGATTTCAATATTAATCTCAATCGCGGATCCTCTTTGACGGCCTCATCCCTCAATTTGTCGGGGTCCTCAGGCACATCCGCCGCCATCGGTGTCGAACGTCCGCCCACTCCCCAAGCTCTTCTACTCAACTTGCGTTCTCTCACCATGCGTCCCCGAACCCTGACGACGATTTTTTTCCGATCGATGTCAAGCTTACGCAGTTATCTCTCTGCGACTGTCCGCGTTTCTACAACTTCTTCGCGTACGGAGGAGAGCGCATCGGACTGCAATGGGGCTGGAACGTGCCAATCCTTAACCCGATCGACTGCCCATCGATGTTGGAACGCACGTCGTTGATCCAGTTGACTAGTCTTGAGCTCATGGCAGCTGAGCTGGAGTGGTGCTGCAACTCGGGCGCGGACCTGCTCACGTACATAGGTAAAGCCCTCCCCGCGCTTTCACATCTAGAGCTTCCTCGTTATCGATTCGATAGGACAGAGCAGGTTGACCATGTGCGTTTTCCTTGTCTTCGCCGCGGACTGGGCCACGGCGCTCACTTTCGCCTACAGGACCATATCGCTCACATGCTGACCACGGTCAAGGCACCGTACGCTTGAACCTGGACTTCCATGATGACCATCAGGCGTACTGCGGCAACGCCGAGAAGCGGAGACGGTGGCAAGAACTTAAAAACGCCCGTAGAACAGCGCGGGCCAGAGATTCTGGCTATCATGCAGGAGTGTCCGCTTCTAGAGCCTGTGGCGCTGCTCTACCGCGGGTAGCCGTCAACAATATGGGTTGAGCTCCGGACGCCTCGCTGCCTGGGACCACGCGTTGTCCTGGAGTATGACTCTGAGCATGTGTGAGTTCGTAATCCTTGTTGGCTCCGGACGCCAATTCGCACTCTCAGATTCCGAGCCAGTGATACTCATGCGATTTTCTATCGCGCCGGCCGATGAAGCTGCCAGGACCCGTCCTTCGCTATCTCAGTCTCTGGTGACGTTTGGGCATTCTTTGTTGTATCGAGCCCTCCTGGCCCCGACATGCTCTGTTCCGTTCTTGTGTTGTGCTCTGCATCCTGGCCATCAGGGCTTAGCTCCAGTTTGGCTCCAGTCGTTGTTTTCCGTTGACATAATTAATGTACTTGTTATCCGGGCTACGACTGATGGAAGGTGTCAAATCCATGAAGGAGGAAGAGAGTCACTGTATTCATTCGCCTTCCAGTCAGGTTTTCGGCGGCTATCAAGCATGCCGGCTCTTTCGGTGCGTGGCCGTTTGTGGTCGTGAGATCCAGTCTATTGTGCCAGAACTGAGTACCGGCTTATCCCGCTCGGATGTTCGCTCCATGGGTACATGATGCTAGAGAACACAAGGCGCACTAGCGGTTTGAAGTTCCACCGAAGTAACCAGGGCGATAGGCTGTCTGTGATATGGTGTTCAAGACTGGTGAGCAGGCGTTGAAGGAGAAATGTTTTTGTACCTCAAATGGCTTGACAGCCGTCTTGCGCTACGCTCGACAACACAACGGGGTGTCCTTTTGTTTTCCTTCACTGCCCCGTCGCATCCACTGATTACTGTTTCCGCAGTAGTCGAGAGGCTTAAAGACCGGAGCGATTCAACGCTCAAAACACCATCTCACCCGCGTCTCGAAACTGTATTGAGAACCAACAAACATCTCTTCCCTTCTCATCTCACCGTAATGCAGCCTAATGGCCTACTATTGCTCCTGGGAGAGCCATACCTTGGCCATAGCACGTCAGGCGAGAATATTCGAGGCATGATTCTGGTACGTCGCCTCGATGATCATGATCCCGTGTTTTTGAAACTGAGCTAACAATTAATTATCAGACCGATGCACTGCGTCACAAGCTCAAGGTTGTGCAGGGGTTCTGCCAGATCTGTGCGTATCTTGTTGCACGGAATGAGCTGCCTGCCAGCAAGCGAGCTCGCGAACCCCCCTTCGACGACGAAGATGCGATGGTAGCGGACGACGCCGCTCCTGTGCACAGCCCACTGAAGCGTCGTCGGTTCGAGGCCCGTCGCGCCATGGGGGATCGGCCTTTCAGGCGCCTTATAGCTTCCATGCGCGTGCGTGTGGATTCTGAAATGGGCATCAGGGTGGTCTGTTCATTCGTTTTTACCGCATATACTTGGCATTGAATGCAGATTTCAGGCAATGCGTCAGGGCAGCGATGCGACTTTCCAGGCAGTGCTCAAGCCCACCCGTCCCATGCAACCTGCCATCCGTCCAAGATGGCGACCGGACGATACGAGACCTAAGTTTTCGGTGGCAAGCCTGGCTCCAGGAAATGGAGACACCCTCTGTACGTCTTATAAGATCCTCTGCAATTCACCAAGACGTTGACGAGGTCCATAAGCCGCCAATCGACACCGGTAAGTAATATATGTCGAGTCGTTTCCGTGTGCCTGTGCTAAGATCATGGCTCTGTAGCGGATTGCATATAGTAAGTGTCAAGTCAACTGAAGCGTCTCTACCGCTAATCGCCTTGTTTTTAAGTTGGTTTGTCCAAGAAGGTTTCACACTCTTCCCCCTTACTTTGGATGATGCTCCACTAGTGGGAATACCCCCCGAGTATCTTCTCCCCTCGACGGCTGGAGAACCCGACCTCATCGACCCAGAGAAGTCTAAGCAGAGCCTTTCGGATACTCTCGGGGGGGGGGGGGAACTCATATGATGTCCTTTTCGATGTCGACCCTCATGCTCGATCCGTCTTTCAGTGACAAAGCAGGCCAAGAGGAGGCTTTCCCTTCGACGTCTTCGACTGACAGTGCCAACCCGGGGACCCTGCCCATGGCCACGACGTGGAGCGAGCTTGCCTATGCCCTTGCATTGGACCCTGCTCATGTGGGGGAACACACGGCGGCATCGTCATCTGGAGCCACTTCAAGGGGGCTGGCAGAGACGACGAGTGCGTTTTGGCGATTATAATCTCTCTAGTCCCAAACTGACTATCTCCAACCCTCTAGAGTTGTCTAACGTCGCCAACGCCGTGCCTTCGGGCAATGCTACAAAGCATGTCCAAACCAGGACCCATGTTGGCGTCGACCCTTCCCGGGGTGCTTCGCAAGTAGCTGTGGCACCGTCGGAGGTGGCAATCGCTGATGCCTGTAGAGGTGAAGCGTCGAAGAGCTCTCAAGCAGACGGGGCAGAAGCGGGGCGACATGAGACAGTCAAATGTCAGCCGTGGCCAGATCTACCTAGTGAGAGGGCAAGCTCGTCGGTCGTTCACCTTGCTCAAGAAAGCACAGGGGCAACGGGGGTGCAATCGCTGACTGGGGCGGATGAAGCCGAGCTTCGTGTTTCAACGGAAGGCGTGTTGGAACCAACAAGCCTGCTTCCGAGTCCCGCACTCAAACAAAGGGCTGAACTTGGGGGTTGACGGCGGCAGCAGCAGAACACATCTCCTGCATTGCCAACGATGAGACGCTTGCGGACGATTCCCCCGGGCGCCGCAGACGATGTGAAGGATACATCAGAAGTCCTGTATGGAGATGGCGGGAATGCTCGTGAGTGTGACTTGCTGACGGCACGGTGATACTGAATCATAGCACTAACGTCTAACAAAGTAGTCATAAGTCGTTGGAGCGTTAAAGACGCTTCGGTTCCCTTTGAATTTCCCTCCTGGTGTTGGAACAAAAACGCGGAAAGTACCACTTCTCTGGAGCTCCCTCGCGTCCTCGCACATCAAGTCAACGCGACAATTCTGATGCAACAGTGGGATGGGAACCGTGGGCTGGGTATACCAGGGTATGTTTCCTTCAGACGGTCTTCCCATTTCATACGCATACTACAACCACTGATCCTTTGCGTCGCCTAGCTGGAGGCGCCCTTGGCGATATTTAGGCGTCCCAAAACCTGAGGACCAAATGGTGAGCCACTTCTACTACACGTCTCCTTCTGCGTTCCTAGTATCTCATAGGACATATTCGTAGACCTTCTACGACGTGCTGAGCATAACGATGGTGCTCGTGTGGACAAGGTAAGTACCTCAGCTGGGCTATCATAATCGAAGTATTGCGAGCTAGGTTTAATTTATGGCCTAGCCTTGGATAATGACCCTTCTTCTGCTCTGGCCACAAGATCAATCACGCTCATCTAAGAAGGGAAAGGGTCGAGCATCCGGTGATCGAGTGTGCGTCAAGTCACTACTATGACCACAATCATTGGCGCCAGGAGTATTGACCATTCTTGCAGCCGCAGTTTTGTGTACTTTGGAGACGGAGAGCCTTGTGCCGTGATTGGTTTTGCGGGTGCCAAGCCGTTCGCACCGCAATGGGGGCTCAAGATCCCAGTGTGGCCCCAGTGGCCAGACAGCGTCTACACCTGCTGGCGGCTGAGGCTGCTGTCAATGAGACTGCCCAAACCATTGCGCGACGATCCAGACTACACGGACGACTCTCATTGGGGGGCCATCGAGATCGAGATGCCGACCTCATCATCTAGCAGCTATGAAAGTATTGAGACACTCCTCGACACCGGTAAATTTTCAAGAGTGCTTTCAATTTTTGCAGATGTATTGTGAGTCTGATTAGAGCTATGTTTAGGTTCCAGCCATTCCCATTTTCATCCTGAGGTCATCGACAAGATCGTACATTTGTGGCTAAAAGATCCGCAGGTCCAATACCTCGATGACGGAGTGAAAACCATCTATGTCGAACGACCAGAAGATTACGAGAATTTTGACATCGTGTTCGAGTTCTTGGGCAGCGACAACGAAGTCGCTAATTTTCGATGCGGCGCGCGGGACTTCCTCGTCAGCCCTTATAAGGTAGACGGTCTCGGTTACTACTGCCCGTTCGTGAAGTTCTGGGGCAATACATTCCCTCGTATCTCCTCATGGGGTGTGCACTTAGGAACGGCAAACATCCATTGATTCTCTGATCTCGGATTGTACTCACGACCTTTTATCAGGACTTCTTCTGGTGTGCGATGACGAGACTCGTCGCGGCTCTTCACAATGGCACCAAGGGTGGGTGGAACCTCACCAGAGCTGAGTGGCCCTACGTCCAGCTGGCGCCTCAGCGAATGGTGCGGGACGGACGGAAGGTGGCAGGGCCACGAGATATCAAGATCTACGAGGAGTTTCCTCCGTGGTTCCAGCCCAGAAAGCACGAGCCGATGCAAATGACTCATTAGAAATCCTCATAGGCATACCCTTGTATTCGGGTAGCCCAGATACTTAGCCAATGTCTCAGATTAATGTCGCGACAGAGCGAGGACTTATCAATGGCCAAAAAGCGCTGTACGATATCAACCGATCACCCCTCCGAGTCGTAAGTCTCCAGGGAGCTCCTTGGTAGATACCCGTGGATGCTGAGCGGAAGGCGCGCATGCAGTCTCGACGGGCGTTCTTGTACCCGCCGAGGGCGAACTCGCGCTTGACCTCGACCTTCTGCCGCTCTTGTCTCCGTCGGTGTCGACTCGCTGCTTGAACCTGCACCATGTTCTCTAGGGCGTCGACTGCCATCCGCGCTCTCGTCTTTCCCTAGGATCTCGGTGCCTCATGTCCCCTCTCCCAGTCCACGGCTCCGACGCATCGCGAATTGGAACAGTCCCCACCGTGGAAATGTCCAAAGCATGCACCATCTCCCGAGAATCCAACGTTGCCGGAGTCGGATGATTTGCCTCGCCTGTCACCGTGAGTTCGTCCTCCATGCGCGTCCTTTTATGTTGACCGGGCCCATCCAGACTTGAAGCCTTGAATGTGGATGTGTTCCGTCTCATCGCAGATGAGCTGCACCACCAAGGAGGTTTCCTCTACAATCTATCACTTGCCTCTCAGAATCTCCGCCACCTTCCCTCCCCCATGTTGTTCTCCCGGTGCACATGCATTGTCCGCTCCTGGCAGCACATCGAACCCAGCTATGATTACTTCCCGGCCCCAGAGCCGCCCGAAGTTATCC